>CM038677.1:812707083-812851507 GCA_021605205.1 Aegilops longissima
TGTGACGCCCGGGTAACTGAGCTACAGTAACCATCTACTAATGATGCCACATCACCTCGATTACTGATGCTAATCTTGCGTTAGTTCGAAACCGATTCAAATTCAAATTAAAAATCAAGCAGACAATAAAACTTTTCAAACAGTAAAACTAAAATGTTCACAGTGAACCAGATATTGCATAGGTAATTATAGTGGAGAAAACGTCTTTTTATATAAAATAGTTAACTGCACTAAATTAATTAAAACAACAGTAAGAATAATATTTAAATGCCTTTTAAATACTAAACAAATATAAAATAATTGTTTAGGGTGCCAAATTAATTATGGCATTGTTATTAGTATTAGTACTAATTTAGGGGCTAGGTTTATAGTTTGTAAAACTAAAGAAAAATAGAAGCAGAAAATAAATAAAAAGAAAAGGGCAAAAGAAAATCACATACCCCCCCCACCCCGGCCAAATTGGGCCAAACGGCCCAGCCGGCCAGCCCAACTGGACCCAACCGGCCCAACCCGCTCTCCCCTTAACCCCCACCGACAGGAACCCTAGGTTCCAACCACCCCACTTCCCCCCATGACCCTGCTCCTCCCTCTCCTCGATCTAGATCGGGGTGCAACAACGCCCCTTGCTGCCCGCCTGACGCCGCGCCTCGATAGACCGCCGGAGCCGGAGCCGCCCACCGGACCGCACCGTCCTCATCTCCTCTCCGTCATCCCCTCGTCACCGGACTGCACCCGCTCGTCATCACCGTGCGCCACCATCATCTCCGAAGGCCCCGCCTCGCCGCCCGGATCGCCCGCCGCCTCGCGTCTCCGACCTCGTCGCCCGCTTCCTCGTCCTCCTCCCCGATGGCCCCTCCTCTCCCCTGCAAGCGCACGTGAGTGCCCTCCTCCTTCCCTCCTACCCCGCGGTCACTGTCGTACACTCGCGCTCCGCGCCTTGTCGTGGCCACACCCGGACCCGCTCTGCCCCGTGCCCCGCCCGCGGTTAACGTGGACTGCGTGTGCCCGCGTCGTCGTTTCTCCCCACCTCGGCTACTCCCATCGCCGTCATGCACGCCCGGCTGCGCCGTCCGGACCTCCCTCTTGCTACACCCGTGGCCGCCGCCGACCGTCTAACGACTCGCCGCCGCCTCGCAGCCACCTCCACCGCCCTCGCATGGCCCGCGTCCCTGTTGCGGTCGGCACTCGCCGGCCTCATTGATGCCGTTCGGCCAGCCTCGTCGCTGCCCCGATGCGTCGCCGACGCCGGCGCCCATCGGACGCTTCGACCCTCGCTGGTCGGGCATCGCTAGCGCCCATGACCGTAATCGCTAGCGCCAAGCACCGCTAAGGCCCCCTGGCCCAATGACAATTGGGGCCCACGCCCCAGAACGGTTTTATAAAAAAACAAGAATTAATAATAATAATAATAATAATAAATTTAATTAATTAATTAAATTAACTAAATTAATCGTGTTTAGTTAACCTAATTAACTATTGTTAATTAATTAAGCAGTAATTAGATTCGTTAAACCCTAATTAGAAAAAACAGAGTATGGCATGCGGGACCCACTCGTCAGATTGACCCATTCAACGCACTGTTGACTGCTGACGTCATGCTGACATCATGATGACGTCAGCAAACACTGTTCTGGATAATGTTGTTTTAAAATAATTAAATAAATCCTAAAAATGATCTAAATCTTTTAAAATTAATATAAAATAAACAGTAGCTCAAATGAAAATACTTTCTACATGAAAGTTGCTCAGAACAACTAGACAAATCCGGATACGCAGCCCGTTCGTCCGCCACACATCCCTATCATAGCAAACATGGAACTTTCACCCTCCGGTCCGTCTGTCCGAAAACGCGAAACACAGGGAATACTTTCCCGGATGTGTCCCCCCCTTCGCCGGTATCACCTACCACTACGTTAGGTCACCCCTAGCATCGCATATTGCCGCGTCTTGCTTTGTGTTACATTTGATTGCTGTATTATTTATTGTGTTCCCCCTTCGTTACTTCTTTCCGGTAGACTTTGAGACCGGTGCCGATGTCCGTGTGTTCGACTACACTGGAGATGACCCCTCCTTGCCAGAGCAACCAGGCAAGCCCCCCCTTTGATCACCAGATATTGCCTGTTCTTCTCTATACTGCTTGCATTAGAGTAGTGTAGCATGTTACTGTTTTCTGTTAATCCTATTCCGCTGCATAGCTTTGTCATTGTTGCTACAGTTGTTACCCTTACCTACTATCCTACTGCTTAGTATAGGATGCTAGTATTCCATCTGTGGCCCTACCTTCTTGTCCGTCTTCCATGCTATACTATCGGGCCGTGATCACTCGGGAGGTGATCACGGGTATATACTATATACTTTATTCATGATACATGTGGTGACTAAAGTCGGGTCGGCTCGAGGAGCACCCATGAGTGATTCACGGATTGGGGCTGAAAGGACCTTTGTCGAACGGCCCTCTGTGTGGATCTTTGTGGCGGAGCGACAGGGCAGGTTGAGACCGCCTAGGAGAGAGGTGGGCTGGCCTGCTCGGCGTTCGCGGATACTTAACACTCTTAACGAGATCTTGGTATTTGACTGAGTTGGGTCGTTGACCTTATACGCACTAACCGCCACGTGGGACAAGATATTGGCAACCGCGCCGTGGTATCACCGAAGCATTTCGTGACGTCGGCCGAAGCGGCGCGCCGGATTGGATCGAACGCCGCTAGGCTAGGTGCGCTTTGGCCGCCCTCATAGCGCAGGTGTGCTAAGGCGATGGGCCTGACCACTGTGCGCATAGGTTTAGACCGGCGTCTTGACTCTCTGTTATGCCTAGGTGGGGCTGCGGCGTGTTGATCTTCAGCGGCGGGCATGACCCGTAAAAGCGTGTCCGCCAAATGGGATCAAGCATGTCGGGTAATGTGGTGCACCCTACGGGAAGTTAATCTATTCAATAGCCGTGATCTTGATAACAGGGCGACTTGGAGTTGTACCTTGACCTTATGACAACTAGAACCGAATACTTAATAAAACACACCCTACCAAGTGCGGATACAACCGGTGATCGCTCTCTAACGAGGCTGACGAGGAGGGGTCGCCGGTAGGATTATGCTATCGATGCTACTTGGAGGACTTGGTCTACTCTTTTCTACATCTTTGCAAGATGGAGGCTGCGAGCGTAGTCTTGATGGATTAGCTATCCCCTCTTATTACGGCATTCTGCAGTTCAGTCCATCGATATGGCCCTTTACACATATATCCATGCATATGTAGTGTAGCTCCTTGCTTGCAGTACTTTGGATGAGTACTCACGGTTGCCTTGTTCCCCTTTTCCCCTTTCTTTACCCGATTGCTGCGACTGACGATGGAGCCGAAGCGACGCCACCGTCGGCGGCGACTCCTACTACGTTGGAGGTGCATACTACTACGTGCAGCCCACGACGAAGACCAGAGTAGTTAGGAGGATCCCGGGCGGGAGGCCTGCGCCTCTTCGATCTCAGTATCCGGTTTGTGCTAGCCATCTTATGGCAACTTGTTTAACTTATGACTGTACTCAGATATTGTGGCTTCCGCTGACTAGTCTATGATCGAGCACTTATATTCGAGCCCTCGAGGCCCCTGGCTTGTATTATGATGCTTGTATGACTTATTTATGTTTTAGAGTTGTGTTGTGATATCTTCCCGTGAGTCCCTGATCTTGATCATACACGTTTGCATGCATGATTAGTGTACGATTGAATCGGGGGCGTCACAAGTTGGTATCAGAGCCGACTGCCTGTAGGATTCCCCCTTTCCATCTCCTTGGCCGAAGTTGAGTCTAGTCATTGCTAAACTTTTACTAACATGGCTGTGTGGCTTACGGGCCCACGTCGCCATTGGGTGGTATTAGGATATTTTATTCCTCGACCTATACTCTGGAACTCTGATCTCTCTTCTATTCGGGTTTAATGAATTTACTAAAATCTAACTTTAGGATCTCGTTACTACTTCCTCCCGGAGAACCCCTCACTACAGGTGATTGCTCTGTGACCAGAAGAATTTGAAGATACTCTCCGATATTCTCTCGAGACCTTGTGCCTGTCGCTTTTGCAATTCCCTACCACCGAAACATCCCTATGGATAAATACTTACACCTGTCGTTCTTACATTTATTCCCAGTTGATCTTGTTATTACAAGATGCCCCGAAATTCTCTCTAATGTTCCGAGAATGCTTTTTGCCTATTGCCTTGCTGTTCTTTGCTACATTGTAGGACCTTGAAGTAAGTCTAGAGGGGGGGTGATTAGACCACTTGACCAATAAAAACTTAACCTTTTCCCAATTTTATAGTTTGGCAGATTTTAGCTATTTTAGGACAAGTCAAGCAATCATCACACAATTCAAGCAAGCATGCAAAGAGTATATAGGCAGCGGAAATTAAAGCATGCAACTTGCAAGAAAGTAAAGGGAAGGGTTTGGAGGATTCAAACGCAATTGGAGACACGGATGTTTTTGGCGTGGTTCCGATAGGTGGTGCTATCGTACATCCACGTTGATGGAGACTTCAACCCACGAAGGGTCTGCGCGAGTCCACGGAGGGCTCCACCCACGAAGGGTCCACGAAGTAGCAACCTTGTCTATCCCACCATGGCCGTCGCCCACGAAGGACTTGCCTCACTAGCGGTAGATCTTCACGAAGTAGGCGATCTCCTTGCCCTTACAAACTCCTTGGTTCAACTCCACAATCTTGTCGGAGGCTCCCAAGTGACACCTAGCCAATTTAGGAGACACCACTCTCCAAGAAGTAACAAATGGTGTGTTGATGATGAACTCCTTGCTCTTGTGCTTCAAATGATAGTCTCCCCAACACTCAACTCTCTCTCATAGGATTTGGATCTGGTGGAAAGATGATTTGAGTGGAAAGCAACTTGGGGAAGGCTAGAGATCAAGATTCATATGGTAGGAATGTAATATCTTGGTCTCAACACATGAGTAGGTGGTTCTCTCTCAGAAATGGTAAGTTGGAAGTGTAGGTTTAGTCTGATGGCTCTCTCCACGAATGAAGAGGAGGTGGAGGGGTATATATAGCCTCCACACAAAATCTAACCGTTACACACAATTTACCAAACTCGGTGGGACCGAATCATTAAACTCGGTCGGACCGATCATAACGTAATCTCGGTGAGACCGATTACACAAACTCGGTGAGACTGATTTGGTAATAAGCTTTCCAGAGAGTTGGTCAGGTAAACTCGGTGGGACCGATTTGCTCTTTTCGGTGAGAACGAAATGTTACAAAAAGGAAACAGAGAGTTTACATTGCAATCTCGGTGGGACCGATCGCTCACTTCAGTTAGACCGAAACGTTACGAAGGGAAACAGAGAGATTTCAACCCCATCTCGGTGAGACCGAGATCCCTATCGGTAAGACCGATTTGCTTAGGGTTTGTGGCAGTGGCTATGACTTTTGGAATCGGTGGCGCCGGATAGAAAGAATCGGTGTGGCCGATTTTGGCTTTAGGTTTAGGTCATTTGTGGATGTGGGAAAATAGTTGAGGGTTTTGGAGCATATCACTAAGCACATGAAGCAAGAGGCTCATTAAGCAACACCTCATCCCTTCTTGATAGTATTGGCTTTTCCTATAGACTCAATGTGATCTTGGATCACTAAAATGTAAAATGAAGAGTCTTGAGCTTTTGAGCTTGAGCCAATCCTTTGTCCTTAGTATTTTGAGGGATCCACTTTCATCATCCATGCCATGCCATTCATTGAGCTTTCCTGAAACAATAGTCTTGGAATAGCATTAGCTCAATGAGCTATATGTTGTTATGAATTACCAAAACCACCTAGGGATAGTTGCACTTTCAATGAATACCCCTACGAATAATTTCTCGCACTTACCGAATATCCACTCATCCCCAGTTGATTCATGTATGTCACCAATCCTCGAAATACCATTCGATCTTTCGAAAATCCTGAGCATCCTATTGCTCTTGAAATTCTTGATTACTTGCATTATGGTTAATCCCATAAGTCTAGTAATCTTGTTGACATCCGTTGTCAGTATCATTTTGAGTCCATTGATTCGATTTATTGCGAATGCTCGCAATCCTCAAACAGATCCTAGAATTCATCCTTCCGGCTCAGACGTCGTTTTAATCATGAACTGGTTCTCGCCAATCAAATTGCCATCGATTGTACCCCTAAGGCTATTCAACTTATCCGTCCGTAATCGGAGCATTGCTTCTGATCCCTTGTCTTGGAATTCATAATTCCTTTGCAATTGAGCTTTGAAGTAGTCAGTTGTTTCTATCATCTGATCTCCTTGCATGCTTTCTTCTTCTGGTTGAGTACCGATGCTCACATCAGATTCCTTATGGACCACCAGATCCTTTGTTGAATTTTATCCGACAATGTCCTTCATATTCAATAAGCTTGTGAGCCTTTCCTCGGATACATAATGCCTTTGGTAAATTGTATCCTCTGCTTTCTCAAGCATGCTCTACTATCGAGTTTGTGTTATTTATTCTTGAAATTTGGGGTGTATACTCCTAGCTGCCCCGATGGGTTGAACCTACGCCTTCCCTAATCCGTGTGCACCTGAAAGATTTCATGGGTCATACTTATCTGGTATTGCACCAGGTAAAAACTTTCAACAACTAATGTCATTTTCGAAATATGAGAGGTGAATGAAAGGTTATGCATTGAACAAGTGGGAGTCGACCTTGAACCTTGCGTTCATGCCCATGGACACGATGTTGATCTTATCATGGATGCTTCTCTTAAACCCTATTCGGTATAAGTTCATCTTATAAATGGGAATTGGTCTTTTGCAACCGTGGTTCCGACCATATTTTCTTCTTGATTCCATTTCTCGGACAAGTTAGAGTACTTGTCTTCTGTAGAGCATTACCCTAGTCCAACCTCTACTTTGATCTGTCGTCGAGTATTACCCCCTGGTATCTCGAGATTATCATGGAACTGCATAACTTCTTATGAGTTCTTCATCAAGTGCTACCTTCCCACTGATTCCAATTTTTCACGGGCTCTGAGTTATTTAACACTCAAAGACACCGATAACTGAACCGAGTCCGCACTACGGTTCAACAACTCTTCAGTAAGCTTCTATAAGTACGATTTTGTACCCGACCACGCCATTCCTAGCCTGTTTGGCTATATCATTGTCGTGATGATTCTAATTGTGCTACTTGCCCCTTATTCTCGGAGCACCAATTTGCGACGATAGCTAAGCTTACGTCGATTTTTCTTGTCATAGCCTTTCACCTTAAACAACAAGCTTGAGTTCGAGTTTGTGTCGTAACTGTGGTTCCAATAACCTCTTGCTTCATCATTCCTTTGACTTGATGTCGTCGCTGATTGATTACATCTTCATGAAATCTCTCGACAAATGTGTCGTGATCATCATCAACCTTATGAGCTCTTCCAGGATATCAACCGGATTCATGAAGAGAAATACCATCCTTGCCCTCGATGAGTTGTGTTATCATCGGCCACTTTATTGCCTTCCCTCCAACACAAACTTGTTCGTGTTTTGTGTTATACCTTGATTTCCTTGCTATCTAGCATTTGTTCTTCTTTACCTTGGAGTGTTACCATCTTTTATGTCAAGAATGTCGTGAGAATTACTCCACCTCTTAAGAATTCTTGGTACAGTGATACTTCTCATCATCACCATTCTTTCTTGGACCCCGTGTTGTTTCTAACCGGAATACCGACAATTGAACTATGATGTGTGAATTCAAAATTCCTCGCAACCCTATTGCTTTGAAGTGAATGGTCGATTGATTCATTTTAATTCTTTTGTTCATTAAGTCATCGTCTTAATATTTATCGTGCAACCCATCCCCATATTTTGGGTGCACCGGTCAAGCAAGTTTAATTGTGGATGTTTCCCTCGAACATACATCATTATATCATTTGATCTGACAATTGTTATCTCCTTGTTCACATAACTGTGGAAATCCATTTTATTGGAAACCTCGGGGAATTGTCGTTGATTCCATCATCCACCTCCTCATCCTCTCGTTGGTTTACTGATGAACTCTTGTTTCGGAACTCGCTTCCATAGTTCATTTCCCGAGAATTTTACAATGTCATCTCGTCAATTTGTGTCGCACCTTCTCTTCTCGGGCATCCTGAGTCTGAGGTATCCTAACACCGATCAGGTCTGATTCTCGGTCAGATATGATGGTTGGAACATTTTTCCAAGAGTTATAACACTGGTCTTTTATGACCCGGTAAGGTGATGTCATGCCCAGCACACGGTCAAGGGCCCATGTTATAGTTTCCTCTTTAGCAAGGTTATCCATTCTTCCATGAGGAAATTGTAAGACTTATTCTACAAGTTGTTCTGATGGATCCTTCCGATCCAAAGTCGACCTTTGCTTGAAGACCATGTCAATGCTATGTCGAAGCATGCCTGTGGTAATCCGATTTTCAATAAGAGCATTTGAAGCACAATGTTAAGTTTTCTTTATCATTCATCCTAACACCGCTGTATGGGTAATATCATGAGATTCCTTCCCACTTACCTAAATGGTTTCCTATTTTCTATCCTGTCATGGATATCATGCTCCGCTTGTCCTTGGGAAGGGTATACCCTTGAAATATGTGTATCAACGAGCAGGAAAAATGGTTCTCTTTGTCCCTCGCCCTTGGTACCAACGTTGTTGCCAACATAACTGGCAGGCTATCCTCTGCCATGCCTTGCTACCATGACCGTGCAAGACGTCACCGCCCTTCCTACTGTTAATCCACATGGTGGGCCCATAACCCACAGGTCCCAGGATCGAAACCTGACTCTCCTGTACATCCCCTGTTTCCAAAGATATTCCTCGCGCGTGACCTCGTATGTAATTCATGAGCCACCTACCAGAGATCATTACTTCTGGTATGAAACACAATACTTATTCTCGTTGCTCTAGACCCCTTTCACACTTTTTTTCAGGCATCGAACGATTGCCTGCCCGCTTGAAACTTCCCATGATACCTCCTTACTTTGCTCTCGATATTTTCATAAGTTTCAATTCGAGAGTTACTTCCGCCACCTTCTTCGATATTATTGACCAGATAGTCGACCTTGCAGAGGTCTGTTCTCCCGGTATGCGCACCCTTTATTCTTTCGTAAGTACGATGGGGTTCCTGAAGAAAGGACGCCGACTTCATCATGATGACCTGAAGCAGAGAAATGAAGACACCAATGTATTGGACCGGCCTCGTCGAGAAGAGCAAGCCAGGATGAGAAGACCCGCTAGATTCGTTACCAAACCTTCCCCCCTTTCACTACCTCTTAAATCTCGGGACGAGATTTTTTGTAGTGGAGGAGAATTGTGACGCCCGGGTAATCGAGCTACAGTAACCATCTACTAATGATGCCACGCCACCTCGATTCGATGCTAATCTCGCGTTAGTTCAAACCGATTCAAATTCAAATTAAAAATCAAGGCACAATAAAACTTTTCAAATAGTAAAACTAAAATGTTCAGTGAACCAGATATTGCATAGGTAATTATAGTGGAGAAAACGTATTTTTATATAAAATAGTTAACTGCACTAAATTAATTAAAACAACAGTAAGAATAATATTTTAATGCCTTTTAAATACTAAACAAATATAAAATAATTGTTTAGGGTGCCAAATTAATTATGGCATTGTTATTAGTATTAGTACTAATTTAGGGCTAGGTTTATAGTTTGTAAAAATAAAGTAAAATAGAAACAGAAAATAAATAAAAAGAAAAGGGCAAAACAAAATCACATACCCCCCCCGGCCAAATTGGGCTAAACGGCCCAACTGCCAGCCTAATCGGACCCAACCGGCCCAACCCGCTCTCCCCTTAACCCCCACCGACAGGAACCCTAGGTTCCAACCACCCCACTTCCCCCCACGACCCTGCTCCTCCCTCTCCCCGGTCTAGATCGGGGTGCAACGACGCCCCTTGCTGCCCGCCTGACGCCGCGACTCGATAGACCGCCAGAGCCGGAGCCGCCCATCGGACCGCACCGTCCTCATCTCCTCTCTGTCATCCCCTCGTCACTGGACCGCACCCCTTCGTCATCACTGTGGCGCCACCATCATCTCCAAGGCCCGCCGTCACCGTCCGGATCGCCGCCGCAAGATCTCCGACCTCGTCGCCCGCTTCCTCGTCCTCCTCCCGATGGCCCCTCCTCTCTCGCAAGCGCACGTGGCGCCTCCTTCCTCCTACCTCGCGGGCACTGTCAGACGCCTCGCTCCGCGCTTTGTCGTGGGCCACACCGGACCCGCTCGCCCCACGCCCGCCCACGGTTAACGTGGATCTGCGTGTGCCAGCTCGTCTGCTTTCCCCACCTCGCTACTCCCATCCTCGTCATGCACGCGGTTGCGCCGTCCGGACCTCCCTATCGCTACACCCCATGGCTGCAAAGATCGACTAACGGTTCCCTCGCCGCTACGCCTCGCAGCCACCTTCACCGCACCTCGCATGGCCCCACCGTCCTCTGCTGCAGTCCGAACTCGGCAGCCTCGCTGTGCCGTTTCGCCAGCCTCGTCATGCCCAAGTCGTCGCCGACGCGGGCGCCCATCGGCGGCCGCTTCGGCCTCTTTGAGTCGGGCATCGCTAGCGCCCGCAGCCCGTAACCGCTAGCGCCGGCGCCCGCTAAGGCCCCTGGCCCAATGACAATTGGGGCCCACGCCCTAGAACGGTTTTATAAAAAAAAGATAATTAAAAATAATAATAATAAATTCAATTAATTAATTAATTACTTAAATTAACTAAATTAATCATGTTTAGTCAACCTAATTAACTATTGTTAATTAATTAAGCAGTAATTAGATGTGTTAAACCCTAATTAGAAAAAACAGAGTATGGCATGCGGGACCCACTCGTCAGATTAACCCAGTCAACGCACTGTTGACTGCTGACGTCATGATGACGTCAGCAAACACTGTTCTGGATAATGTTGTTTTAAAATAATTAAATAAATCCTAAAAATGATTTAAATCTTTTAAAATTAATATAAGATAAACCGTAGCTCAGATGAAAATACTTTCTACATGAAAGTTGCTCAGAACAACGAGACGAATCCGGACACGCAGCCTGTTCGTCCGCCACACATTCCTAGCATAGCAAACATGGAACTTTCCTCCGCCCGTCTCGTAGAAAATCTGAAACACCGGAATACTTTCCGGATGTTTCCTTCGCCAAGATCACCTACCACTACGTTAGGTCACCCTAGCACCGCATATTGCAGCGTCTTGCTTTGTGTTACATTTGATTGCTCTATTATTTATTGTGTTCCCCCTTCGTTACTTCTTTCCGGTAGACTTTGAGACCGGTGCCGATGTCCGTGTGTTCGACTACACTGAATATGACCCCTCCTTGCCAGAGCAACCAGGCAAGCCCCCCCTTTGATCACCAGATATCGCCTATTCTTCTCTATACTACTTGCATTAGAGTAGTGTAGCATGTTACTGTTTTCCGTTAATCCTATTCTGCTGCATAGCGTGTCATTGTTGCTACAGTTGTTACCCTTACCTGCTATCCTACTGCTTAGTATAGGATGCTAGTATTCCATCTGTGGCCCTACCTTCTTGTCCGTCTGCCATGCTATACTATCGGGTCGTGATCACTCGGGAGGTGATCACGGGTATATACTATATACTTTATACAGGATACATGTGGTGACTAAAGTTGGGTCGGCTCGAGGAGCACCCGCGAGTGATTCACGGATTGGGGGCTAAAAGGACCTTTGTCCAGACGGCCCTCTATGTGGATCTTTGTGGCGGAGCGACAGGGAAGGTTGAGACCGCCTAGGGGAGAGGTGGGCCTGGCTCTGTTCGGCGTTCGCGGATACTTAACACGCTTAACGAGATCTTGGTATTTGATCTGAGTTGGGTCGTTGACCTTATACGCACTAACCGCCACGTGGGACAAGATATGGGCAACCGCGTCGTGGTATCAGCGAAGCATTTCATGACGTCGGCGGATCGAAGCGCGCACCGGATTGGTGGAACGCGCTAGGCTACGTCGCTTCGGCCGCCCTCACAACGTGCAGGTGTGCTAAGGGCGATGGGCCCAGACCCCTGTGCGCATAGGTTTAGACCGGCGTACTGACCTCTCTGTTATGCCTAGGTGGGGCTGCGACGTGTTGACCTTCCGCGGCCGGGCATGACCCAGAAAAGTGAGTCCGGCCAAATGGGATCAAGCGTGTCGGGTAATGTGGTGCACCCCTGCAGGGAAGTTAATCTATTCGAATAGCCGTGATCTTCGGTAACAGGACTACTTGGAGTTGTACCTTGACCTTATGACAACTAGAACCGGATACTTAAGAAAACACACCCTTCCAAGTGCCAGATATAACCCGGTGATCGCTCTCTAACAGGGCGACGAGGAGGGGATCGCCGGGTAGGATTATGCTATGCGATGCTACTTGGAGGAATTCAGTCTACTCTCTTCTACATGCTGCAAGACGGAGGCTGCCAGAAGCGTAGTCTTCGACAGGATTAGCTATCCCCCTCTTATTCGGCATTCTGCGATTCACCACCGATATGGCCCTTTACACATATATCCATGCATATGTAGTGTAGCTCCTTGCTTGTAGTACTTTGGATGAGTACTCACGGTTGCCTTGTTCCCCTTTTCCCCTTTCTTTACCCGATTGCTGCGACTGACGATGGAGCCCAGGAGCGACGCCACCGTCGTCGCGGCGACTCCTACTATCTTCGGAGGTGCCTACTACTACATGCAGCCCACCGCGGCGACTGTGAGTAGTTAGGAGGATCTCAGGCGGGAGGCCTGCGCCTCTTCGATCTGTATCCCAGCTTTGTGCTAGTCATCTTATGGCAACTTGTTTAACTTATGTCCTGACTCAGATATTGTGGCTTCCACGACTAGTCTATGATCGAGCACTTGTATTCGAGCCCTCGAGGCCCCCGGCTTGTATTATGATGCTTGTATGACTTATTTATGTTTTAGAGTTGTGTTGTGATATCTTCCCGTGAGTCCCTGATCTTGATCGTACACGTTTGCGTGCATGATTAGTGTACGATTGAATCGGGGGCGTCACACTAGTCGCTTCTGGCGAAGCAAGCAGTTGCGTCATAATCACATGGAAGTCATGAGACTTTAGGTTCTGGAACTTTTTCTCTGGCATATTTATTATTCCCTTTATATTCGACGAGAAGCCAGTCGGGACCTTCATACTGAGCAGGCATTCAAAGAAGATTTCTTTCTCTTCTTTCGAAGAGCGTAGCTGGCAGGACCTTCATACTGCTTCGGAGGCATGCCGTCTTTTTCGTAAGCGTTGCAGGTCCTCCTGCCTCGGTGTATCTTTTGTCTTCCCATACACGCCAAGAAGCCTAGCAGGTTCACGCAAAGGTTCTTCGTCACGTGCATCACGTCGATCGAAGAGCGGACCTCTAGGTCTTTCCAGTAGGGTAGGTCCCAAAATATAGATTTATTCTTCCACATGGGTGCGTGTTTCTCAGCGTCATTCGGAACAGCTAGTCCGCCGGGACCCTTTCCAAAGATTACGTGTAAATCATTGATCATAGCAAGTACGTGATCACCGGTACGCATGGCGGCTTCTTCCGGTGATCTGCCTCGCCTTTGAAATGCTTGCCTTTCTTTCGACATTGGTGGTTGGTCGGAAGAAATCAACGATGGCCCAGGTACACATTCTTCCTGCAGCTTCCCAGGTCTATACTATCGGTGTCAAGTAAACAGTGTGTGCATGCGTGGTATCCCTTGTTTGTCTGTCCTGAAAGGTTACTGAGAGCAGTCCAATCGTTGATGGTCACGAACAACAACGCCTTTAGGTTAAATTCCTCCTGTTTGTGCTCATCCCATGTAGGTACACCGTTTCCATTCTACAGATGTAAAAGTTCTTCAACTAATGGCCTTAGGTACACATCAATGTCGTTGCCAGGTTGCTTAGGGCCTTGGATGAGAACTGGCATCATGATGAATTTCCGCTTCATGCACATCCAAGGAGGAAGGTTATACATACATAGAGTCATGGGCCAGGTGCTGTGATTGCTGCTCTGCTCCCCGAAAGGATTAATGCCATCCGCGCTTAAAGCAAACCATACGTTCCTTGGGTCACTAGGAAACTCATCCCAGTACTTTCTCTCGATTTTTCTCCACTGCGACCCGTCAGCGGGTGCTCTCAACTTTCCGTCTTTTTTACGATCCTCACTGTGCCATCGCATCAACTTGGCATGCTCTCCGTTTCTGAACAGACGTTTCAACCATGGTATTATAGGAGCATCCCACATGACCTTCGCAGGAACCCTCTTCACGGGGCTCGCCGTCAACATCACCGTGGTCATCTCGTCGATCTTATACCGTAATGCACCACATACCGGGCATGCGTTCAGATCCTTATACGCACCGCGGTAGAGGATGCAGTCATTAGGGCATGCATGTATCTTCTGCACCTCCAATCCTAGAGGGCATACGACCTTCTTTGCTGCGTATGTACTGTCGGGCAATTCGTTATCCTTTGAAAGCTTCTTCTTCTTCAATATTTTCAGTAGCTTCTCAAATCCTTTGTCAGGCACAACATTTTCTGCCTTCCACTGCAGCAATTCCAGTACGGTACCGAGCTTTGTGTTGCCATCTTCGCAATTGGGGTACAACCCTTTTTTGTGATCCTCTAACATGCGATCGAACTTCAGCTTCTCTTTTTGACTTTCGCATTGCGTCCTTGCATCGACAATGACCTGGCGGAGATCATCATCATCGGGCACACATCGTTTGGTCCTCTTGATCTTCAGCAGCTTTGCCCGTTGCAGCATCATCGTGCACATTGTCTGGTTCCTCTTGATGTTCAGTAGCATCATCGTATTCAGGGGGCACATAGTTGTTATCGTACTCTTCTTCTTCGCTGTCTTTCATCATAACCCCTATTTCTCCGTGCCTCGTCCAAACATTATAGTGTGGCATGAAACCCTTGTAAAGCAGGTGGGTGTGCAGGATTTTCCGGTCAGTGTAAGACTTCGTATTCCCACATATAGGGCATGGACAATAAATAAACCCATTTTGCTTGTTTGCCTCGGCCGCTTCGAGAAAATCATGCACGCCCTTAATGTACTCGGAGGTGTGTCTGTCACCGTACATCCATTGTCGGTTCATCTGCGTGCACTATATATAATTATGTGTGTCAAAAACTATTACAGAACAATGAAGAGAAAAGGAATGTGCGTGAATGCACGAGTGCTTCGTGCTCGCACCTCGTGGCCGTTGTTTTTGTATGCATCACCGCTACTAATTTTCTTTCAACTATTCTACGAAACCCACACACCCCCCTGATTTGTCAGAGGCAAAGAAGAGGCAGCCAGGAGCTCAAAGCTGATCGACACGTACGGAGGATGTTGGTCGGTGCACGACGAGGGATTCGTGTTACGTGGATGGGAGTAGGAGGCAGGATAGAGCAAGGTCGCATCATAGATTCGTGTTACGTAGCAGCCTTCTTGCTTGCATGGACCCGATCCATTCCAGGCTTGCTTTGCGACGCACAATACATGGCTCCATTTTCCCCTCTCTGTCGCTTTCGATGCGAGAGCGACGGGGCAAGAGCACCGAAGACCAAGGAATCGAATTTGTTTCTCAACTCCACGCACGCGGCGATCTCCTTTCTCGGTCCCGAGATGATCACATCATTTTGGTGGGCATCTTCGTGTGCAGGATATGCGTGCATATGCATATGTGTGTGTGCGCCTTTCCAAACCGCGGAAAGGTTCCTGGTTGATTGTGTTCTTGGAGTAGGTACTACTACTGTCGCCAAACATTTCCACGACAGTGCACCCGGTCAAGGAAAGGGTGCCCTTTCATCTATACGTACGTCATAAAAAGATCGGTCTGATGCCGGCCGGAACGACTGATCCAGAGCCAAGCATGCTAGACTCGTCAGTGGTAGGGCCAAAAACAAGACAAGTGTCTATATCTCCCTTCTGCGCCGGTGATCGACCGTCTCGTCTCCGGCATTGTGGTTGCACGGTTGCAATCCTTGGCTGTCATGTCTGCTTAATATCTTATAAACCTAACTTGACCAAGTATACCTAACACATTGTTATCCAAGGGTCTTGATATTCCGTCTCCACCGCAACAACAGCATGGCATCCATCAACGCCTTATAGTTTGTTAATTCAGTTCGTGGGGCCCTGCATATCTGCCGGGCGATTGGTCCTCCCTCCATTATTAACCATATTGTTCTCGCCCAACGCATGAGAAAAAAATAATTCTGCGGGTGAAACGAGTATATATAAATTAAGTAATGTCATTACACTCGTTTTCATAAATCGTTCGTAAATCATCTGGCCCTGAGTGAAACCAGTGCGTTGGGAGCTTCGTCCCATCTGCGCCATGCAATGTGCAGCAGCGTTGCATGAGAATTTGGATTAGCTAAGCTGCCAATGGACTATGAGCTCGCCAGTTGGGTGTAGCTATCGAACAACGTATGGATGGACTCCTGCTTTGTGGTCGCACCTCATGGACCGTTGACGCACGCATACGGCATGCCTCACCGCTACTTCTCTCCCATTATTATTTTACGCTCAAAGTTGATAGAGTTGGAATGATTAGGTGCTAGACGGAGCAAGATCACGTCACAGATTCGCGATACCTATCAGCCTTTCCTATGGACCGCGATCCCGACTTGCTTCGCGAGGCAGAGCACATCGCCCGGCTCTGTTTTCTTCTTCCCTTTCGCGCGAGAGCGACTGCCGACGAAGACGGAATCGAATTTGTTTCTGGAGTTCGCGCATGCACACACGCGGCCATACTTCTTTTCCGAATTTCGTCTGCAGGCAAAAATGCTGGCAAGGGCACTCCACCACAATTGCATGCACCATCCGTTTTTAATGGCAAGGAGTACGAGTTTGTGCGTGGATGTGGGCTGCTGGTTCGTTCGGGCATGCACCGCATGGACCGTTGACACATGCATATTCATCAGCACTGGTAATTCTCTTCCATTATTCTACCTACGAGCCCCACCCACCCACCCTAATTTGGATTTCTCTACGCAGCACGGCCGATTTTCATCGAGCCATCTCATCGGAAGGACATGATGATGCTGATGCATGCTGGGTAGGCCTTCCCCATATACGAAAAGGGTTTTGAGCTTATCTCTTCATCAATATTTTGGACTGCACCGAGATTCCGCGCTACACTACTTTTTCTTCTGTCGTGGATTCCCCGGTGCCGGAGGTCATCGGGCAAGTTCAGTTCCTAAAGAGGAGGCCGTGCGGACACGTCGAAGAGGAGGCCAAGAAAGAAAGAAGGAAAGATGCGCACATTATTATTCCATGACGATGCAAACGCGGCCAATTCCCTGTTCCGTTTTCTTCCCCTTTCGTGTTTCATCTCCACGCGCGCACGGCTCTAGCTAAGCAACTCAATAGCCAGGAGAGGATGACACGAGCAAGTATCTATCTACCTCCGCACCGGCGATCGAATCCGGCGTCACGTTGGACAGTTGCAATCCTCGGCTGTTAACTCCGCTTGATATATTTTATTCAAGCCATGAGTACGACGACCTTTCCATGCCGTGAAAAGCCGCCGGATTATGCTCACGGGGCACTGTTCATGTTCTGTCGCCAAATCTTCCGTGATAGTATACCTGACCCACCTAGGAAAGGCGCCCATGTTGATCGATACGCGCTTATTGATTACGACATGGAAGGGGTGGTCTGGAGCCCGTCCGGATTCCAAAGATGCACCCATCGTCAGCAATACGGGCCAAAATGAGACACGTATGCCGTGGTGTAGGATCGGTATCGCTAGCAAGTTGCGTGAGCTACTTACTGAAGTAAAGCAGTGTAATTTTAGATTGTCTTTCACTCCCGGTCGCTAGTCACTAACAGCAACTCCAACGGGCCGACCCAAATGGATAAAAAACGGACATGTGTTCGTCCGCTTTTTGTCCGTTGGGTCGACGAAACGGACAGCGGCGTCCGCTTTTTGATTTGGGTCTGCATGTGCGCCCAACGGGTGGCTTGACGCATTTTTGCCATGTCCGCCCTGGCATTTCATCGAACATGTAGCAGGCAGGGTCGATGGCTGCAGCGACATAGGCAAGCACTGGCTGTAACCGTAACCCAGGAGGTCTACGCCGTCGAGGTCGACGGCGCCATTGCTAGCCGTCTCCGCGGAGCTCACCGGCGAGGCATCGCTAGAGGACCTGCAGACTCGGTGACGGCACAAGGCCAGTAGTCGGCATCGGCAAGCGGCAAGGTCAGACGTCGTCTGTGTGGCGGCCTCAGCGGTGGAGTGGGAGCGAGCCATATCTGTGTCTTCGCCCGGCGCCGGATCTCCGACACCCACGCTGAAGCGAAGACTCGACCTGTGCTGGCTGCAGCTCGCCGTCTGCACGGGCGGCTCGCCTCGCCTCTGCGCCGCGTTCTGTCTCCCTACCATGGCGCACCAAATTGGGCCGGCTGCGAGTCCGCGCCTGTCGCCTCCGCGCCCTAAGCGACCGGCTCGTGGTCCGTCTGCCGCCGGCATTCTCCACACCCAGCCAGATCCCGCCAGCTCCGCCTCGCCGCCGCCCGCCGGTTACGGCTCGCTCATGCAAGCGGCCGGCCTTGGCGCTGTCATCCGTCAATGCTCCCGCGCCCGAGTCACTCCTCCTCAACTCCGCCAAAGGCTGCCAGGCGCGCCGCGCTGCTCAAGAACTGAACCCTTCTCCGCGCTGCCCGGCTCCGCCCTTCTCCAAAGACTGTCATGGCGTGGTTGATGGTCTGGATCAGGGTGGGTGGGTGGGAGAAGAGAGAGGAAAGGAGGAGAGAGATGGGTGAAGGAAATATGCCCTAGAGGCAATAATAAAAGTTATTATTTATTTCCTTATATCATGATAAATGTTTATTATTCATGCTAGAATTGTATTAACCGGAAACATAATACATGTGTGAATATATAGACAAACAGTATGTCACTAGTATGCCTCTACTTGACTAGCTTGTTAATCAAAGATGGTTATGTTTCCTAACCATGAACAAGGAGTTGTTATTTGATTAACAAGGTCACATCATTAGTTGAATGATCTGATTGACATGACCCATTCCGTTAGCTTAACACTTGATCGCTTAGTATGTTAATGCTTTCTTCATGACCCATACATGTTCCTATAACTATGAGATTATGCAACTCCGTTTACGGAGGAACACTTTGGTACTACCAAACGTCACAACGAATCGGGTGATTATAAAGGAGTACTACAGGTGTCTCCAAAGGTACTTGTTGGGTTGGCGATTTGAGATTAGGTTTTGTCACTCCGATTGTCGGGGAGGTATCTCTAGGCCTTCTCGGTAATACACATCACTTAAGCCTTGCAAGCATTACAACTAATAAGTTAGTTGTGAGATGATGTATTACGGAACGAGTAAAGAGACTTACCGGTAACGAGATTGAACTAGGTATTGGATACCGACGATCGAATCTCGGGTAAGTAACATACCGATGACAAAGGGAACAACGTATGTCGTTATGCGGTTTGACCGATAAAGATCTTCGTAGAATATGTAGGAACCAATATGGGCATCCAGGTTCCGCTATTGGTTATTGACCGAGAATGGTTCTAGGTCATGTCTACATAGTTCTCGAACCCGTAGGGTCCGCACGCTTAACGTTTCGATGACAGTTCATTATGAGTTTATAAGTATTGATGCACCGAAGTTTGTTGAGTCCCGGATGTGATCACGGACATGACGAGGAGTCTCAAATGGTCGAGACATAAAGATTGATATATTGAAGCCTATGTTTGACTTGGAAGGGTTCCGAGTGAAAACAGAAGTTACGGAACACCGGGGTTACGGAACCCCGGGGGTATATGGGCCTTCATGGGCCACAAGGAGAAGAGGAAGGGCCGGCCGGGTGGGCTGCGCCCCCTCCCCTCTAGTCCGAATAGGACAAGGAGAGGGGCGGCGCCTTCCTCTTCCCTCCCCAATCCTACTCCAACTAGGACAAGGGGAGTCCTACTCCCGGTGGGAGTAGGACTCCTCGGCGCGCCTCCCAAGGCTGGCCGCACCCCTTGGCTCCTTTATATCTGAGGCAGGGGCACCCATGAGACACAAGTTGATCTACGGATCGTTCCTTAGGCGTGTGCGGTGCCCCTCCACCATATTCCACTTGGTCATATCGTCGCGGAGCTTAAGCGAAGCCCTGCGCGGAGAAGTCATATCGTCGCATGAGCTTAGGCGAAGCCCTGCGTCGGTGGAGCATCATCATCATCACCACGCCGTCGTCGACGGAACTCATCCCCGACACTTTCTTTGGATCGGAGTCCGGGAACGCCATCGAGCTGAACGTGTGCGTAACTCGGAGGTGCCGTGACGTTCGGTGCTTGGATCGGTCGGATCGTGAAGACGCACGACTACATCAACAGCGTTGTTATAACGCTTCGCTTTCGGTCACGAGGGTACGTGGGACGGACACTCTCCCCTCTCGTTGCTATGCCATCACCATGGTCTTGCGTGTGCGTAGGAAATTTTTTGAAATTACTACGTTCCCCAACAATGGGGTGGGTTGTTGGATGACATGTGGGCAACGCAGCACATGCAGTGGGCAGAAGCGGACGAGGAGAGCAAAGAAAACGTCCGCTTTGTGTCCGCCGCCGACCCAAATGTGTCCCAAATTTGAGACGGAAATGGGTCCACGCGGACACAAAGCGAACGCAAAATGGAAATGGGTCTCTGCATTGGGCAATCGTTTTTGTCCGCGCAGACCCAAACGGACATGGGCGGACGAAATGGGTCGCCCCATTGGAGTTGCTCTAAGGGCGTGTTTGGTTGCCCGCATAGAGCCCAACCATGCCCGCGCGGGAAGCAAGAGGCTTGTTTGATAGCCCGCATACACTATTGGGCCTGCACCGCACGCTTCTTAAAGCATCTCTGGGCCTGCCTGGCTGAAAACGCAAGAATCGGCAGTTTCTCTGGAGCCAGGCCGAACGGAAACGCACCTAGCGGGCCCCTGCACGAGGAGAAACAGGAGGGATGCGAGGTGTTTACGTGGTGTCTTCTTCAACCTTCATTAAGCTCCTCTCCAATCTCCTCTCTTCCATGCCCCTCTAATCTACACAACGATGCTTTGATTCGTTGTAAGCTCTACACGAAAAAGATGCACATCGATGCTACGGTTCCATTCAGGCGATCGGTTTATAGTTTCTTCGGCCGTAAGTTCTTAATCTCGTGTTCCCGTTTGGAGCTATTCCGGACGAATTTTGTCAGATTCATCGTGCACGATTGATCATTTGAATTTTCCTTTGACCAGCAGCCTAATCTCACAGTTCCTCACAACATTTGTGTTGTAAGTTTTTGGTTTAGATGATCGTAGCTTCATCTCTCTTTGAACATCAGTCTACTGCACTGCCGCCGCCATGTCGAGCTCCTCTATCCTCTGCTCAGAGCCCTCCTATTCGTCCCTCTCGACGCCGAAAACCTTCCCCTTGATCTTCTTGCCCGTGTGCTACTACACTAGAGTCGTTTCTGGCGTTGCTCATCTCGGCCTACTCTCTGTCATCCTCCTACTACACTGACGCTGCAATGACGCACACACTGCTTTCTTGTGTTCTCTGCCTCCGTGCACACTGCAGTTCGCCGCGCCGCTGGTTGATTATCTTCGCCTCCTCTCTCTCACCCTACTACACTGGAGTCGTTTCCGGCGTCGATCATCTTGGCCTCCTCTCTCGTCCACGGCACTGACGATAGCATGGCGCGAGCACTGCATTCTCCTCCTCTGTCCACTGTCTTTGCGCGAGCACCGCAGCTAGTTCGCCGATGGATCGCTATCGCTAGCTACTCCCTCCGCCGTATAATATAAGACGTTTTATGCTTACATTGTAAGACAGAGAGAGTAGTTTTTTTTTAGATCATCCAGAGGGAGTTGTTCCCTGAGCTAGTTACTGAAGCAGAGTGTAGTTTTAGCTTGTGTTGCACTATACCTCTAGCTGGTTGCCAAGGGGAACCAGTTAGCTAGAAGCGTTCCATTCCATGACGTAGCATCCAAGTGGAGTATTCAAAAACAATCACAGTCTTGCTTCTGGCCACTGCTGGGTTACGTGCTAACTATATCCTCTGTCGTTGTATCAATGATGATCAGGCGGGCCGAACACTATTAGGAAAAGCCAGCGAGAGCCGACAGCACTTCACTGTAACTGTACGTAGGCAATGTTCGATAGCTGGCCTTGGCCAGCCCGGCCGGACGTGTACTTAGGACGAGTCGGCACGACTCGGCAAAGTCGTCGGGCCAGCGCCCTGCAGATTTGCGGCCGTCCCCGGTCGCGTCGTCGCGTGTCATCCGACCCGTCCGACTGGCCAGACCTCCAAGCGCGCACGGCTCTCCTCCTCATCATGCGCGCAACGGCAGCCAGATACAGCGACGGAGCAATGGTGATGGATGGATGCAACCGAAAGGGCAAAAAATATCAAATTCACCTTTAACACTGGTCATAAAATCTCATAGCTTTTAGCCTTTTCGAGCTGACTGATTACTCACTACACCACCGTGCGCGCGGTTTACCCTCTGCTTAGTTTTAAAACCACACTACTTGATTATATATGCTAGCCCGTTCACGAGTCCTAACATCCGATTAGGACCTAATGCATTGTTAACAAAATATTCCATCCCCACTGCAGTAACAGCACGTCATCCATGATCCACGAGCACACATTTTAATTCCTTCCTCCCTACTGCTAGGCCGGTACCGGGGCCTCTGCAAATTCGCACAGCAATTGGTCCACCCACCATTGTTAACACCAAATGTAGCTGTCGGTGCGGTGTGTGGGTGGATGCACTCCTCCGGCTCCAGCTCCGTTCACGGACCGCATGGACCGTTGACGCGTACGTCACCGGTTCACCAAGAATTTTCCTCCAACCCTTTTCTGCGGATTATTCTATCCATTTGTTAGCAACGGAAGAACAACGTGAGGGCTGAACGGTTAGTCCAAGATGGAACTAATAAGCATGCTTCAATTTCCGTAGCGAGAGGAAAATCGCCGTTGTCCTACTAGTGCACCTTTTTGACGGAGATCCTTGCCTCTCAAGGTTCCGGTTGATGCATGTGTGTGTCTAGGACGAGTGGATCGTGGCTGATCACGCACGCACGCATTTGGGCTTCATTTCCCGATGAAGGCAGTCTGAAATGGTCTGCGGTGATCGAGCTTGATCTCTTCAGAAATGGTCTGCACGACCAAACCGTTAACCGTACATCGGATTCCCCAGCGGGCTCGTAATGTGAAGTTCCTCCCTCTTCTTACTAATTCGGGGCCGTACGTGGTTAACTGTGGGATACAATTATCATTCCATCTCCACTACGACTGTATGCACCATCCATTGTTAAGACTTGACAGCAAGTGTGCCCGTCAATGAGCTATCAGTCTCTGCGTGGATGTGGGGTGCTGGCTTGTTCCGGCACCGCGTGGACCGTTGACGCATGCATATGCATCATGCTAATCCTCTCCGTTCACCCTGATTTCTCTAAGCAAAGAAGGGACAGCTCGGACTCCAAGCAAAGCAGATGCGTACAGAGGGTGTTGTATTGGTGCGCGCACGAGCTAGATCTTCAGCAAAACGAGGCACGTATATATGTACGTTCAGTTAGGAAAACGATGGATGCATTCACACCGTGGATCGCCGCAAACATCTTGTGGCTCTTGAGTTGTGGTATCGCTATCGACCGCGTCATGATAGTCGCCAAGAGGAAATAGCTAGAAGCGTTCCATGACGTAGCATCCAAATCCAAGTATTCAACACCAGTGGCAGTCCTGCTTATTATGGCCATTGGTGGCGGCTCCAGTGCTGCGTTAGGGTTACGCGCTAACTATCTCCTCTGTCGCTCTAGTAGCAATGATGATCAGGCAAGGTCAGACACCGTTGGCAAGAGACTCGGCAAGGTCGTCCGGTCAGTGGCCACTAGCTCCGTCCCCCGGCGCCACTAGCTCCGTCACGCACGCCTCTCCTCTTCACCACCAAAGCGCGACAGCGGCCAGCTATAGCGACGGAGCAAAAGCCATGGATGGATGCAACCGAAAGGGGAAAATCTCAACTCAACATTTATTTACTGACCATAAAATATCGGAGCTTTTAGCTTTTCACGACTGATTATGCGCTGCACCACCGTGCGGTTTACCCACGGTTGCACTCCTCCCTGTTATATCTGCTTAATAAAATCCCCACATGATGTATACTTCGTTCACGAGTCCTAACATCCCATTAGGACCTAATGCATTGTTAATTGTGGATCGCCATAACAAAAAAATATTCCATCCCCACAGCATTAGCAGCACGTCATCATTGATCCATGAGCACACATTTTAATCAGTTCCTGCCTACTGCTACTACATACCGGGGCCTCTGCAGATCAGTAGACAGCAGGGCGATTGGTTGGTCCACCCAACATTGTTAACACCAAGTATAGCTATCGGTGCGGTGTGTGGGTGGATGGACTCTTCCGACTCCGTTCACGCACCGCATGGACTGTTGACCCGTACGTCACCGGTTCATCAAGAGTTTTTCTTCTAACCTTTTTCTGTGGACTATTTTATCCATTAATTAGCAACGGAACAGCGCGAGAGCTGGACGGTTTAGTGCACGATGGAAATAATAAGCACGCTTCCATTTCCATAGCGTGAGAGACGCCGTCGTCCTAGTGCTGCTGCGCCTTTTTGACGGAGATCCTTGCCTCTCAAGGTTACGATAGATGCATGTGTGTGTCCAGGACGAATGGATCGTCGTTGATCAGGCACGCACGCACTTGGACTTCATTTTCCGAGGAAGGAAGAAATGGTCCGGTGTCCGGTCTGCGGTGATCGAGCTTCATATTTTCAACCGTGGAAAAGGGTTGCGAGCTTTTGGACAGATTTTCTTCTGTGGCGACCGGAGTTTGAAAAGCAGCGGTGCATGCTCGGACGAGGAAGCCGCGTTCCTCAATAGGAAGCTGCGTCCGTGCCCGTGGTGACCAGACCAAACCGTTTAACCGTACAAAGGCTCGTACTGTGGTGTTCCTTGTTTCCTCTTGCTAATTCCGGGCCGTACGTGGTTGCCGGCTGACCGACGGTGAGCGTAGAACTGGACTGTGACCGTCTGCGGTCGCCGTAGCAAACACGAGGATGATGATGACAACGGCGACGACGCCCGGGTGTCTTGGGATCAAGTCGAATCCCACAGCACAACTGGCAAAAGCCAACGACAGCACTGCGCAACACTCCAACGCCAGATCGATCCATGGATCTCTACAGCTCCAAAGTCAGTCGGTCAATGCTCCCTCAGCCCGGCCTGCACGTGGACGTACGATCGACGAGACGACCCGGCAAGGTCGTCAATCCCGGCCACTGGCCACCGCGCGCGCCCACTGGCCCCGTCGCGCTCTGAGGCGTCGTGGATCCTTCCCAGCTCCCCGCACCGGCACGCGCACACGGCTCTCAACTGTAGTATACTACTCCACCCACCCGCCCACTCGTCCAAGCCACCGAAAAAGAACAAGGTGTCAAATCGATCCTTATGATCACGTACTACGTCTTGCCGCCGTGCTGTTATCCAACGGTGTTTGTTTTTCCGGCATAATCCACCGGTGTTTGATACCACGGGATTCCGAGCTTCGTCGCGGCTTCCTTGGCCCCAACGTAAACGCAGACGCCGGGCCTTGCTCTCGCCACGCCACGCCACGCCGGCTCGCGCTCCGGTGCCAGCCGCCTATAAAACCAGTGGCCATCCCCTCCCTATGCCGCCCAGATACACATACCATCCACCATTTGTCCGTCGCCAGTAGCCACAGAATCCATCGCCAGAGAGAGACAGAGTACTACTACACTCCACAAGCCGCCCGTTCCATTCCGCTCCGCCCTCCCGGCTTGCCACGCTGCTGAGCTTGCGTGGGCTCGCCGAGAGCAACTCGCCGCAGTTGAAGCACCCTCCCAGGTCGCTCGCCGCCATGAAGGTGCGTGCGCGCTAGCTTGCTGTCGATCGATCAAGCTGGGGCTTAGTTTGCTCCCCTTTTGCGGTTCTTGATTGCTGCTTGCTCTGGTTGCTGATTTTGTTTCTGTCTCTTGTCTCATGGCTGCAGAAGGTTGTGCTCAAGCTGGACGTGCACGACGACAGGCACAAGGCCAAGGCGCTCAAGGCCGTCTCCGGCCTCCACGGTACGAGCTCACCACTGACTCATCCCTGTTTCCTCTTGCTCTGCTTCGCCGCCAGACCAGAATTCTCACCCGTATCTGAATTTGGACCGCCTCAGGCATCGACCAGCTGGGCGTGGACATGAAGGACCAGAAGATGACCATCGTGGGAACCGTCGACCCCGTCGCCGTCGTCGCCAAGCTGCGCAAGCTCTTCCCCGGCGTGCAGATCGTCTCCGTCGGCCCGGCCAAGGAGGAGAAGAAGGACGACAAGAAGGACGGCGGCGGCGGGGACAAGAAGCCCGCCGGAGACAAGAAGGACAGCGGCGGCGACAAGAAGGACGGCGGCGACAAGAAGCAGCAGGAGGCGAAGCCGCCCATGTCGGTGTACCCGCCCTACAGCTACGCGCACTACGGGTACCCGCCGCCGCCGCGCTACTTCGTCCGCAGCGCCGAGGAGGACCCCAATTCGTGCGTCATCTGCTGATCGGCGTCGGCGCCCACCCCTACCCCTTGTGCATTTCGTCGCTGTCCCGTCTGTCCTCTGCTACCGCCGCCGCTGCCAGTGGACAGTGGTTGGTACTTGCTCTACTCATCAGCCGCAGCGATCGACGGCGTGAGTATGGTATAATACGACCGTGTAATTACCAGTTGCATCGATAGCTGCTATTTGGCTTGTTTTTTTTGCAAGATGTCGACTGCCGGAAGGATGCAACACTAGTACTACGTGCATCTGCTCATCAGTTTGTAGAGTGCGCACACGAGAGCGAGAAGAACTACTTACTATAAAGAGAAAGAACTTTTGATAGTATCTGAATTTCAGAAAATGCTACCCAACTGAAAAGTACTTATGTTTGTTGTCCTGATGGAAAAACGAGTGTAAATCAGTACTAAAACCATCGGGATTCACGTCATAGGAGTACACATAAATTCGGCTCAGCTGAAGCATGTGAAATCGCACTATGATTGTGAAACGGTCTTGCTAAGTCTCCGTCGACTGAGAATTAACAAAGTCTCAGTTGACCGAGAATTAACAAAGTCTCAATCGATGCTTATATCCATGAGATCTTACATTGAGATTCGTGTAATTTTTTTCTTCAGTTTTTTCTCTCTCTTGTATGTTAACATACAAATATGCCACATCATTCCACCATGCATGCATGAGAAAAGACCCACATTAAAATGCACCATGCATACTACTCATATTTAATGAATACTCCCTCCATCCCATAATACAAAAGCGTTTTTTACACTACACTAGTGTCTATTATGGGACGGAGGGAGTATTCTACAGCTACAGAATAAGCAAATATTACTATAAGTTAATTGCAATTCATATATTGTTAGTCCAAGTACTATTGTTTCATATAAACAAAGCTCACTAAAATAATTCGAACCAATCCCCACAATAACACGCGGGGTATCATCTCTAGTATTCATAGATTGTGTGCCATTTTTCTGCGGGGGCACAGATTGTGTATCATTGATCTTATGGGACCATGTAGAACCTCTTCCGATTGTAGGCTTTCAATATTTGTTTTACATTGAGTTGTTCAATAATCATCTCTCTCTCTCTCTCTCTCTCTCTCTCTCTCTCTCTCTCTCTCTCCATTTTTCAACAAAACTTTAATCTTTTGAACAATGTAAAGGCGCCCCCACCCCATTTCCCTTCTAAGGCTAGTCATAGTGGGAGTAACTTAGCTAGTAACAAAGCGCATTTCGAGAAAAATTTGCTTATGTGGCAAGTAATTAATGAGAGGTGGTAACATAATATGTTACTGTAACATAGCGATTTCCAAGACAAGATGAGTCTACGAGCTAATAAATGAAGTCGTCTATGATACTACTATTATGTTATTTTGCATTATGAAGGTAGTAACTTAGACTAGTATCATATGCATGTCACTAGTCTAAGTTACTCCCCACTATGACCAGCCTAAAAAATCTACTCATGCCTGCAAGCACATACTCCAGCTTTGTCCTCGCATGGACCGATGCTATCGCATTGCATGCATGACCACTAATTCTCCTCCCATTATTCTACAAACCATACCCGCATTTTCTCCATGAAAAAGAACAGATGAGTTGAACATTGAACCTTTCCCGCGGAGTAGATAGATCCAGCTGGGGGGCTTGGTGTGTGCATGCACTATGGATTGGGCGCGCGCTAAGGATAATGCATCATACTGTCACACTCCTTTTCCATAACTTTCCAAGGTAACACTGCGTCCACGTCTTGCCAGGAGGATTCACTATCGTTTCTATATTTCTTTTTGTCTGGCGACGCCACTGACGCACGCATGCATTTGGATTGCATTGGGTCGGGTTGGGCTAGCCGCGCGCTACACATTGCGTTTCGAGTTGCTTTCAGTGAGTGATCTCGATGAGAACGCAAAAAGCAGAGAGATTCCTAATACCATGATTAATTAGGACGTACTAATACATTGTTAACCGCCAATCTCTCAAAATATACGTTGTTAAGTGTCGGTCTCAATTGCTGCTCGAGCTATATGGAATTCTGAACATATATACCTGACAACTTTTGTGTTGTACCGCCGGCTGTGAATCCAGGCACATTTCATCCGTCCATCATCGAATATCCGGTATATCTCATTTGTTTACAAATCTTTGCTGTTGATTTTTATGATACCTGTAAAATGAACCCCCAACCTTTTTCTCATGTTGTGGTGTCGTAGCTAGCTAACTGGGTGGACAAGTCGCGTCTTTGTTGTGTGCCTATTCGACATGGTATGAGGGCTGCGTGCAGTGTGGCCAGGCGCACTTGTTCAACGGAATTGTACTCAGTTTTTAGAAAATTTATGGATCACAAGCGGCTTTGTCACAACTTGCAAAATTCATGTGTTCCGAGATATGTAGGAATTCATCGCACACGGATCGTTGCTGTTGCATGCATCATTTCATCACCACTAATAATTCCTGCTTCATTATTGTTGTACAAACGTCGGCTCCTATTTAATTTGAGTCTCATTTAATTTTGAAGGCAAAAGAGAAGGGTGGAGTTGAAGGCCAGAGACTTTCCAGCAGAGCAGAGCAAATCGCTACAGAGGCCTTGTTGGATTGGACGCCGGCCCGTACGTCATAGGCTCCACGTACTGCTTACGCGCCCGCATGCACTCGGCCACTTGGGCAGGATTGGGGTTGGGTTGCCGCAAACTCTATCTAATCATGTGGCAATTCAGTGAGCAGCCGCACATCCATCATTGCCACCTTCTTGAAACTGAGGCTCAAAGTAGCTAATGACCCATTCTCGAAGAATTGTTTCATCAGCATAGTTAAGATAGCTACGAAAGATATCTTGGTCTGGCTTGGATAGATAGGCAACAATCTCAAGTTTATCCTTAGCTGGGATGGTGAGGGCATTGATCCGCTTCCAAAGATTTGCATAAGGATCTGCAGGTGGCATTGGTTGCACAGACACAATAGGGGATGCAAGGGATTCAGCTAGCTTCTTGATACTGGTTACCATATCATCATTAGATACCTTGCCCTTCTTGTTTGCTTTGCCCTTGGTTGGCTTCTTGGAAGGTGATGATGACACACACTTGCGCTTCTTGTTTAATGGATTGCCATGTATATATAAGAGAGAACGTACAGGTACATGTATTGTGTTACAACACGTATATCTACAATATACCTAGTCTAACACCCTCCCTCAATCTTAACTATGTCCTGAAACACTCAGGAGGTTAAGATTGCGTCGACATCCTTCAAAAGAGGTCAAGGACAAGGGTTTAGTGAAAA
This sequence comes from Aegilops longissima, assembly GCA_021605205.1. Lineage (NCBI taxonomy): Eukaryota > Viridiplantae > Streptophyta > Magnoliopsida > Poales > Poaceae > Aegilops > Aegilops longissima. The sequence continues at coordinate 812,736,911 of CM038677.1, forward strand.
TGTCAGCAAGCTGATCCTTAGAAGAAACAAACTTGATCTGAAGTAGCTTCTGTGCAACACGTTCTCTCACAAAATGATAGTCAACTTCGATGTGTTTCGTTCGGGCATGAAATACCGGATTGGATGAAAGATATGTAGCACCGATGTTATCACACCAAAGAACAGGCGGCTGGGCTTGAGAGATCTTCAACTCTCGAAGCAATGATCGAACCCATATGATCTCAGGTGTGGCATTAGCAACTGCTTTGTACTCAGCTTCAGTGCTACTCCGAGACACGGTAGCTTGCTTTCGAGCTTGCCAGCGATCAAATTAGGACCAAGGAACACAGCATGTCCCCGTGGATCGCCTATCATCGGGACTACCAGCCCAATCAGCATCGAGAAGGCTGAGACTAAACCGAAGCCGCAGCTGCAAATGGAGACCATACGGCGGTGTGTCGAACATAACGCAGAATGCGCTTAACCGCCGTCAATGAGGATCACGCGGTGCATGAAGGTATTGACACACACGGTTAATCGCAAATGAAATATCCGCCGAGTGACGAGCAAGTATTGCAGTCCACCAACGATCTTTGCGGTACTCGGTGGCATCCTCGTAAGAGAGCAAGTCCCCATCAAAAGCTGATAATTTGTCTGTGGAGGACATAGGAGTCGTAGCAGGTTTACATTGCATCATACCTGCACGTCGCAACAGATCCCGAGAGTACTTCGCTGAGTGAGAGTCAAGCCACCGTCGTAATGAAGAACCTCCAAACCCAAAAATAGTGCAGTCTCCCAAGATCCTTAACAGCAAAAACAGCCCCTAGAGAAGCCACAAGCCGATCTGCAGAAGGATCGATGAACTCGACAAGTATGATGTCATCAACATAGACCAGAATGTACATAGTCACCTCGGTCATTTGAAGAATGAACAGAGACGTGTCTGCTGTAGACGGTACAAACCCATGTGCACGAAGAGCAGCCCCAAGACGTGCATGCCACGCACGAGGAGCCTGCTTCAGACCATAAAGAGCCTTGTCGAGGCGACACAGATGATGGGGCTGAGCAGGGTCAACAAAACCGGGGGGCTGACGCATATATACCTCTTCTTCCAGAACTCCATGAAGGAAGGCATTCTGAACATCGAGCTGACGAAGCGACCATCCTCGAGTAACAGCCAGTGAAAGAAGAACACGAATAGTCGTGGGCTTGATAACAGGACTAAACGTATCGTCATAATCAAGGCCATACCTTTGTTTAAATCCTTTGGCCACAAGTCGTGCCTTGTACCTCTCAATGGACCCACAAGATGTTTCTTCACCTTGAACACCCATTTGGAATCAATAACATTGACACCGGAAGGAGGAGGAACCAGACGCCAAGTATTATTCTTCCAAGAGCGTGGATCTCTGTTCCATATAGCAGCGCCGATGTGGAATGCCAAGCGCTGCTGAAAATGTCGCGTTCCACCGTAGGATCGGCCTCAGCACGAGCAACACAGGCCGCAAGCCATGCGACCGTACCATCCGTGCGTTGGAGAGGCTTGACAATGCCACTCTTGCTGCGCGTATGAGGGCGCAGTACGACAGACGGCGGAGGTGTTGGAGAAGCCACAGCAGAAAGCGAGTCCACGACTCGCCAAGGAGATTCCATAGAGTCTGCATGCGCCGGAGAGACCGGCGAAGACGGGCGCGGCGATGCTGGGCCTGGAGTGGTCGGTGAAGGCGGGCCAGGCGAGGACGGCCTTCGCGGGGCAGAGGCCGTGGAGGTTGCCGGCTCGGGTGGCCGAACTGGAGACCCAGCCGGGCTAGGTGAGGTGGCCACACCACCTGATCCACGTGCATGGGGCATGCACGTGCGATCATCGTGGCGGTCGTCATCAAGCGCGGAATCAAGCGACCCATCCGGCGTCACAACTGCAGTTGGTGCCGTAGCAACCACGTCGTCATGAAGAAGCTCAAGGCAAGCACCCCGTCCAGTTCCTGCACCATGGTTAGGTAACAACAGAGGAGAATATGCAGCATCTACAAATTGGTCAGGCAAAACTGGAAAGGAGTGCAGCTCGGTAGCGGTAGTATCGGTGGAAGGTGACAATGTGGAAAAAGGAAAAATAGTCTCATCGAATACAACATCACGAGAAATGTAAACACGATTCGTCGGAATGTGGAGACACTTATAACCTTTGTGAAGTGGACTGTATCCGAGAAACACGCACTTCTTAGATCGATACTCGAGTTTGTGCTTGTTGTACGGTCGAAGATGTGGCCAGCATGCACAACCAAACACTTTGAGAAGAGAGTAATCTGGAGTCTCATGAAGTAAAACCTCTAGGGGAGAATTCATGTGAAGAAGTCGTGTGGGTAGCCTATTGATCAAAAAACAAGCAGTAACAAAAGCATCACTCCAGAACCGGAATGGAACAGAGGCATGTGCGAGCAGTGTTAAGCCAGTTTCAACTATGTGACGGTGCTTGCGCCAGCTGCACCGCTCTGCTGATGTGTATGAGGACAAGACACATGATGCGAGATGCCAAGTTTCGTGAAAAAGTATTAAGGTTGCGATATTCGCCCCCAATCAGACTGAACATGGATAATTTTGCACTTAAGCAACCTCTCAACATGGGCTTGAAATTGCATAAAACATGAAACACATCAGATTTGGCGCTAATGAGATAAATCCAAGTAAAGCGACTAAAGGCATCAATGAAACTGACATAATAGTTGTGACCACTAACAGAAGTTTGGGCATAGCCCACACATCCAAAACACAAGTTCAAGAGGAGCCTTGACAACACGACTCGACTGAGAGAAAGGTAGCTGATGACTCTTGCCCTGTTGATGGGCATCACACACTAGAAACTCCTTATTGCTGGACTCAACAGAAGACTATGACGATGAAGCAAATGTCGCACAATGGGAGTGGCAGGGTGACCCAGCGCGAATGCCATCTGCGACGACGACACCAACACCATCGAAAACTTCGAAACAGCGGCACATCAAGAGCATATAGGCTATGGCGAGCTCGACCACTAAGAAGAACGCCCTCGTGTCCCGGTCCTTAACAAAAAAATGGAAAGGGTGAAACTCAACAAACACATTGTTGTCACGAGTTAATTTAGGAACCGAGAGCAAACTACGTGTGACTGAAGGAACACGAAGAACATCAAGGAGACGCAAGGTTTTAGTGGTACGTGAAAGAAGAGATGCCTGACCAACATGTGAGATGGGCATACCCGATCCATCGGCAGACGGACCTGGTCATGACCAGTGTAGGGCTGGCGAGTAGCCAGCTTGTCGAGCTGACTCGCCGATGATCGGTGGCACCGTATCCATGTACCGGACGGATCCACGAATAAGAAGGAGTGAACCAGTGCTCCTGTGTAGCGAGAGCAGCTTGTTTCTCATTGCCTTTCCCATTGTTCCCAATGCCAAGGAAGTCGCGTTTGAAGCGGCGATGGCAGCGAGACGCTAAGTGCCCCTCGATGCCGCAGAGTTGACACTCAACGTCACCACCGCGATGACTCGCAGCGCAGCCGCTATGCGACCAGCCGTCGGAGGAGGTGGAGCCGACGAACGGGCTGATTGCTCATGACGGCGACGCTTCGCTTGGCACCACGGGCACCCCGCGAAGTGCAGCGTTCGCAGAAGGGCCCTCCGTGTAGACGCCGACGGAGCGGCGAGCAGCTAGGCGTTGTTCGGTGTTGAGGAGGCGCGCGTAGAGGTCGCGAGGCGGCATTTTCAACAAGAGAGTCATAGTCCTCATCAAGTCCATTGAGAATGAACGAAGTAAACTCCTCGTCACGGAGAGGCTTCCCAATAGACGACAGTGTATCAGCCAAATTTTTGACCTTGTTGAAGAAGGCCGTGACGGAGAGATCATTCTTCTTGACCTCGCCCAGCTGATTACGAATGGCAGAGGAACGAGCCAGCGATTGCGAGGAGAAGCTGGAGTCGAGCGTGGCCCATGCATCCCTCGACGTGGCGGCAAAGATCACCATGCCGGCCACGGAGGGAGTGAGCGAGGACTGAATGGCACCCAGAATAGCTTGATCCTGAGCGATCCACCGACGATGAGCAGGGTTGGACACCATGACGGAGCCACCAGCGGCCGAGGGCACCGGAACCATGACCGGGGGACACGGCAATGTACCGTCGACATACCCCTCAAGGTAGTGACTACGCAGTAGCGGCAACACCTGAGCACGCCACAAGAGGTAGTTGTCGGCAGAGAGCTTCACCGTCACCAAATGAGCGAAGTGGAACGGTCCTGGTTCAGCCACCGTGCGGAGAGTCGTGAGTCGACGTCGGCGGAGCATCGCATTTAAATTAGCGATCGGTCGACGGAGGCGAGGGTAGTGTTGGTGATGACCGTAGGGCGCCAGAGGAGGTACGCCAGAGGGCTGCAGCGACGCAACGCACGGCACCGGGCAGCGAGGGCGCGCCGTATGGAGCCTCGTAGGGCACCGCGGAGGACGAATCATACGGCACCGGCGCGACGACTGGCGACGGCGCGGCGATCGCGACGATGGTGCTGGATATGGGCCACCGAGGGCATCGTGTGGGGCACCATGGGAACCAGAGGCGGTGCCACAAAGATGCAACGGAGGCCCGGCATGCAGCGACGTTGCATGTGTTGATGGAGGCGCCCATGCAATCGGGATGCGGCGAGGGCAGCCGCGACGAGCGCCAGCGCCAGATGCATCGAGGAGAGCTGTGTCCGGCGTGAGATCGACCGCCAGAGCACCGGATGGATCGCCACGGAGCTGCGCAGCTGTGGACGATCGCTGGTCGATGGAATCTCGCCCGATCGGGCGCGGCGATCGGGACGCAGCGGTGCTGCGATCCGGACGGGCCCAGCGAGTGGTGCGGACGCCATGAACGGCGAGTCCATCGCCAGGGTTGACGGAGGCGGCACGGCGGCGGAGGCCGACGCGACGGCGGCAGAGGAGGCGGAAGCACGGCGCGGATCGAACGCGTCGTCTGATACCATATTGAATTCATGCTCCAGCCAACTCATCCAAAAGTCCGAACTGATGTAGGGAGGCGGGCAATATATTTCAACACTTCCCTCACGCCTAGGCTATTTTAGTCCTTAGACGTGGGATCGATGTAGCCGCAGAATCGCTTTTTATTTAATATGCGTTGGCGGGGTCTTCAACTCAGCACTCTTGGCCCGATACCACGTTAGACAAAGCTAGAGTTTGGAACAACGCTCGATACCCTAAGCGGGTACGGCTGTCATGTATATATAAGAGAGAACGTACAGGTACATGTATTGTGTTACAACACGTATATCTACAATATACCTAGTCTAACAGATGTGAACAACGGCGAACCGGATGAAACGTTCCAAGCAAGAGGACGCTTGTACTTGGTTCGGCGAGTGACAATTTAGCTAGTGCTTTTTTTTTAGGATACAATTTAGCTAGTGCTGGTGGATGGACCAATGCTGTATTAATCTTCTCCTGCCCGTTACGTAGCACGCTCAGCTATCAGTGTGGACTCCGCCACCTTTGTCCTCTCTCATAGACCGTCGTTGGCATGTTGCATGCATCACCGCCAATTCTCCACCCACAATTCTTCAAAAACCCCACACCGGCCAAGTTGATCTCTCCATAAGAAACAGCTTACGTGTTCAAGATCGAAGCTTTCCAGAAGGGCCGATCGATGCAGGACGCAATATGGTGTGGATGCATGAATGATAGATTGATTGGGCGCAAGCTGAGCTAGCAGCTAGAGTGCGAATGCGTCATGGAAATAGATTCGTGGTACGTAGCCCAGTAGCCTTTTTGACGTAAAAAAAAGATCCTTGCTTGCCAAGGTACCGCTGCTGCGTCCGCATCTGCCCGGCCCCGGCCACGACGACGAGTCGCCATCCTTTCTTTTTCCCGCGACGCTTCTTACGCACGCACGCACTTGGGGTTGGGCTGGGTTGGGCGCTAGCTACTCTCGCGCACGTTGGCGCGCCCGTTGGCAATCGGCACGAGTATCTTCTAGGGTTTATCTTCTCAAGATCGAGATTTTGGACCCCGCCACGAAATTCCCAAGGCACCGGCAAGAGGGAGGCAGGACGGTCGTTTGCTAAAGAGGGGCCGTCGGGACGCGCGCTCAAGGCAAGTCAGCCAAGATGCGCACATGGTCACTTCGATTGCCCTTTTAGTTTTTTTTTTTTTGCATTTCTTCTCACGCTGATCGATATGATCAAACTCTGCAACAAGTGGTACTTGCATTACTCCGACGTCGCCGCACACGGTTCTACTTGTTGTATCCATCTCTTCACCGGCCGGTGGACGTATCTAACGTCGCACTCAACACTGTTACATCTACTGAATTTTAATAACTCCGGTTGACATACTACCTTCGTTCACAAGTCCTACCGTCTGATCATGACCGAATGCATTGCTCACCGCGTGCTATACACGGTACGTAATGAAAGTTCCATCTCCACTCTATTTGCACGTCATCCATCATCACCTTCTAGTTAGTTATTAATCAGTTCGTACACGCAGCCCGGCACTTCAAATCGGCACTGTTATTGGTCGACCATCCAGTGTTGACTGCAAGTGTGCCCGGCGCATGCATGCATGAGAATTTGGAGTTCATTCCCGTTCCACTAGTATTATACAAACCTTCACCTTCATTTTCAAGGCAAAGAATGGAGGATTTCAAAGCTGGGACCAGAGGAGATGGATCCAGCTAGAGCTAGGGGTGTGCGTTCATGGCTTGATCATGTATGAGTGCCTTTAGTAGTAGTCAAGCTAGAGCAAAAGATTTCGACATATATTCGTGCTATGTAGCCACCTACAGGCTACAGTTCTACCTTTTTGACAAAGATTAGCTCCTTGTCCTTGGCTCCCAAGGTAGGCAAGGACGAATCACCATCATTTCTTTTTCCTTTTTTCGCCCGGCGACACTTCTTGCTTACGAACACACGCACTTGGTTAGATTCTCTCACACACGTTGCCGCGTCGTTGGCCTTGGAGACGGGCGGTTTAATTTGGTCGAGCCATCTCATCGGCAGGACATGATGATGTTGATGCATGCCGCGTAAGCCTACCCGGAATGCCAAAAGGGTTCCGACCTTATTATCTCTTCATCAAGATTTCTAGATTGCGATGCGACCGAGATTTTGGACTAGTCTTTCTATTCTGTCGCGAATTTCCTGATGCAAGGCGCCATCAGGTAGTACAAAGTTGGGTTCCTAATGAGGAGGCCAACAAAAATGGAACGATGCGCACATTTTTTCATGATGCAAATGCGGCCAATACATGTTTCATTTTCTTGTTTCATCTCATGTCGATGGACATGACTAAACTCTGCACCACTTAACTTGATTTACTAGCAGTGGCGGAGCTTGATGACGATTGTTGAGGGGACGAAGAAGATAAGTCATGCATGAACTCTAAGAAATCATTGATATTTAAGCCTAATAATATTAGGTGTATACTTAAGAGTTTCTTTTTGAGTAGAGGGGCAATGGCCCCTTTGCCCCCACGAAGCTCCACCACTGTCTACTAGTTAATTACTGCTGCTGGGAACACCATCTCCGGCGTCACGTTGCACGAACGCACGGTTGCAATCCTCACTGTCATATGTGCTCTGCTAAAAAATTTAACCCCTAGCTGGCTACTTTTTTGTATAGCTCGAGTCCTAACATCTGATTATGACCGAATGCATTTTTAACTGCGGGTCATTCCATCTCCACTACTCCTTTGACCGGGGCCCTTTGAATCTGCTAGGGATTGGCCGACCCTCCATTATTAACCGGCGCGTGAGAACTTCGATCGGCCAAGCTGGTCAATGGGCTATTTCCCTCATTCCTTGCCGGAATGTAGCTATCAGTGCGTGATGCACCTCATGGACCGTTGTTTTTGCATGCACCACCTATAAAAAAATCAATTAAACGCTGATTTGTCGAGGCAAAGAACAGGCGGCTAGGAGCTGAAAGCTGATACTTTCCAGCTGAGCGGATCGACACGTACATGCGATGTTGGTCCATGCAAGACGATGTTGAATTCGTGGTACGTAAATAGGCGAGCAAGATCGCGCCATAGATTCGTGTTACGTAGCATGGATGGCGATCCCGGCTTGATTCGGGGTGCACACTACGGCCTCGTTTGGAATGGGTCTAAACTTCTACACCTGTATTTATTTTTACATGTACTCCCTCCGTTCCTAAATAATTGTCTTTCTAGAGATTTCAACAAGTGACTACATACGTAGCAAAATAAGTGAATCTACACTATAAAACATGTCTACATACATCCGTATGTTATAGTCCATTTGAGATGGCTAGAAAGACAATTATTTTGAAACGGAGGGAGTATAAAATACCGTTTATACCTGATTTTTCGGTTGAAAATAAAACGACCCGCTGAGGCGTGTATTCTAAACCAGCCATATACAAGAGAAAACGCTGATCCAAACGGGGCCGTACATTGCTTCACTTTCTCCTCTTTCGCGTGGGATATATACCCATGCGAGAGCGACGGAGCAAGAGTACCGAGGACGGAGGAATCAAATTTGTTTCTCGACTTCACGCACGCGGCGATCTCCTTGACCGGCCGGTGATGCTCACAACACTTGGGTGGGCACCTCGTATGTGTGCGCCTTTCCAAACCGCGGAAAATTTCCTGATTGATTGTGCTCTTGGAGTAGCAGTACCACTGTCGCCGAAAATTTCCACGACAGTGCACCCGGGCAAGGAAAGATCGGTCTGGTTCCTGGAGGGCCAAAAACAAGACACGTGTCTTTATCTCCTTTCTGCACTGGTGACCGACTGTCTCGTCCCCGGCATCATGGTTGCACCGTTGCAATCCTTGGCTGTTATGCCTGCTTGATATTTTAACCCAACTTGACCATATAGCTTGTTCATGACTCCTAACACCTGATTATAGGACCTAATACAATGTTATCCGTGGGTCTCCTCTTGATATTCCGTCTCCACCGCAACAACAGCATGACATCCATCAACGCATTTTCGTTTGTTAATTCAGTTCGTGGGGCTCTGCAAATCTGCAGGGCGATTGGTCTTCCCTCCATTATTAAGCGCATTGTTCACGCCCGACGCATGAGAATATAGATTATTAGCTAATAATAATAAGCTGGCCAAGGGACTATTAGTTTCTCGACAGGGTGTGGCTGTCTATCAGTGCGTTGATGGAATCCTGCTTTGTGGTCTCGCCTCATGGACCGTTGACGCACGCACGCATGTGGCATGTCTCACCGCTACTTCCCTCCCATTATTTTGCGCTCAAAGTTGATGGAGATGGATTGATTAGGTGCTAGATGGATCAAGATCACGTCACAGATTCGTGATACCTATCAACTCTGTTTTCTACGGGTCGCGATCCCGACTCGCTTCGTGAGGCAGAGTACATCGCTCTGCTCTGTTTTCTTCTTCTCTTTCCCGCGAGAGCGACTGCCGACGAAGACGGAACCTAATTTGTTTCTCGAGTCCGCGCATGCACGTAGGCATACATCTTTTCCGACATGTGTCGCCGGATACGCACCGGGGAGTACCATTTTCGTCTGCAGGACATGCGTGCATGTGCCGCTATTCGACACCTCTTTGAGGGCAAATAAAAGTGCGGAGCATCCCCAAATATTCCACGAAGGAGTACCTGGCCTGGCCACGAGAGGTCGTCCAAGTCATGAAAAGGGTCGGTCAAGTCACTGGTGGGGGAGGCCCGTCCGACGGATTCGGGAAGGGAATGCATGGAGTGAATTGCAGAAAACCACTACATTGACGCCTAGGTTTGCAGAAAACACTGGTTTACGATTTTTTAACAAAAATCACTGATTCTCGGACTAATTTTTTGCAGAAAACACTAACCGATCGCTTTGGGCATTTTAACCTCGATTATGACATGCGTGCCCCGCATTTGATGACATGGCGTAACGGCTCGTGTTAGACGGCGTTTGGTCTAATATTACAAACTAGTCCCTGAAATTTTACATAGAGACCCCTCAATCATAAAGCAAAAACGCAATTAGCCCCACCCACGTGCACAGAACCTGCATCACGTCGCCCATGGCTCTCGTCGCCGGCTTGGGGTGGCGGATGGACCTTGCTGGCGTCGAGGTCGAGCACCACGCTAGGCGACGAGAACTGCGTCTGCCCGAGCGCCGCGACCTGCCGGAGGCGAAGGCAAGCAGGTCACGGGCGACGAGCAGGTCCGCGCGTCGGCCATTGCGCTCCCGCCGTCCTTGCTCGAGCACCATGACTGCACCGGCTCGGAAGAGGCCGACGACGGCCTTGCGGCTGGGCGCAAACCGGCTCGAGCATGCTCTCGACGCACTGCGACGCCGCGCCGCTTTTACTCTCGGTCACGGCGGAGGATGTGGCTGGACCGGCGCGGCCTTCCGTCCTCCGTCTCGGCGACCACGACGGCGAGGAAGTGCGGGCTGCAGCTCGCGGTGGCGCGCACGGCTCACGCTGGAAGGGGCACCGGCGGCGGGGACAGGGTGGTTCTTCGCGGCGGCGGGGCCAAGGTGGTTCTTCACGGCTCACACTGGACGGAGCACCGGCGGCGTTCTTCGCGGCGGCTGAGGCCTAGGGCCCTCAAGACCAGCAAGCACGCCGGGCTGGATCCACGAGCAGGGAATCAACCAGGAGTACGAGAGAGGTAGGAAGGAGCTCCGGCCAAGGAAAGGAGGGGATGGCGTGGTGTGTTGGAGAGCCAGATCCCGATCTGGATCGGGTAGAAAGAGAGGTGTTTCTTCAGAAAGGGGAGGACTTTTTGACAAAAAAGACCCGTTTAATGCCGTTCATCACCAACCGTTATGCCACGTCAGCACAAAGTGGGCTCTATCTGTCATAATCATCATTAAAACGGACAAAACCGTCAACTAGTGGTTTTTGCAAAAGATTAAGCCAAGAATCAGTGGTTTCTGGCAGAAATTCGTAAACCAGTCTTTTCTGCAAACCTATGCTTCAATGTGGTGGTTTTCTGCAATTCACTCGAATGCATGACTTAACTTGACCGCCGGTTTTGCTAAAAAAAAATAAACTTGACCGCCTGTAACACGGCCGAAAACGAGACATGTACCTCTGCCTACCTCTGCGCCGCTGATCCACCTTGTCCGCGCCGCGCCATGTTTCACGGTTTGTTGTCCTCACTGTTATATCGGCTTAATTTTCTAATAATCCATTCTTAACGTCTGATCATGACAGAATGCATTGTTAACTGTGGTTTTTTATTGCGGGGTAACCGCGGGTAATTGGTAACATCCCATGTCCACCACAATTGCATGCGCCATCCGTTTTTAATGGCAGGTGCCCGCCAGTGAGCTATCAGTTTGTGCGTGTATATGGGCTGCTGGTTCGTTCGGGCATGCAACATATGACGCATGTATATGCATCAGCACGGCTAAGGGCATGTACAATGATGCTATCTTAGGAGTGCCACTTAAGGTAAATGATAAGGTAGATGAGAGAGAACTCATAAGAAAAGGCTTGTCTTCTCTTATTTAAGAGAAGATAAGATATGATTTCTTAGCACGATATGTCTCAGCATGTTTTTAAAAATAACTAGTTATTGAAGATAAGCTAAGAGATGACCCATTGTATATAATTTTGTTTCTCATCTCTAAATTACATGCAAGACTTAAGATAACACCGTCTTATCAACCATTGTACATGCCCTAATTCTCTTCAATTTTTCTACGAGCCCCACCCACCCACCCTGATTTGGATTTCTCTATGATGTACGGCCGATTTTCATCGAGCCATCTCATCCGAAGGACATATGATGTTGATGCATGCTGCGCGTGTAGGCCTTCCCGATGTTCGAAACAGGTTTCGAGCTTATCTCTTCGTTAATATTTTGGATTGCGACCAAGATTTTGCACTATACTACTATTTTCCCTCTGTCGCGAATTTCATGATGCTGGACATCATCTGGTAGGTTCGGTTCCTAAAGAGGAGACCATCCGGACGCCAAAGTCTGCTGAGGAAGGAAGAAGAATGATACACACATTATTCCATGATGATGCAAACACGGCCAATCCACGTTCCGTTTTCTTCCTCTTTCACTTCCACGCACGCCGGGCCCTAGCTAGGCACTCTATAGCGAGGAGAGGACGACGCGAGCAGGTATCTATCTACCTCCACACCGGAGATCGAATTCGGCGTCACATTGGACAGTTGCAATCCTCGGCTGTTAACTTCGCTAGATTTTTTATTTAAGCCCAACTTGACATGTAGCATGTTCACGAGTCCTAACATCTGATTAGGACCCAGTAATAGATTGTTAACTGCGGTGTCTTGATATTCCGTCTCCACTATAACAATTGCATGTCATCCATCAACGGCTTTTCATTTGTTAATTCAGTTCGTGGGGGCCTGCAAATCTTCGGGCGATTGGTCGACCGTCCGTTTGTTGGTGCTACTGCTATCATCAATCAACACATGAGGAATTTGGATTAGCTAAGCTTGGCCAATGGACTATTTATTTAGTTTCCTCCGTTTCTCGCCGCCGGGCTGTAGCTATCGATCAGTGTGTGGATGGACTCCTGCTTTGTGATCGCACCTCATGGACCGTTGACGCACGCATGCGGCATGTCTCACCGCTACTTCTCTCCCATTATTTTACGCTCCAAGTTGATAGAGATTGATTGATTAGGCTCTAGACGGACGGCGATTCCGACTTGCTTCACGAGGCAGAGTGCATTGCTCTGCTCCGTTATATTCGTATCTTTCGTGTGAGGCCGATGTGAGGTGTCGAGGATGAAGAAGGAATCGAGTTTGTTTCTGAACTCTACGCACACACGCGGCGATACTCTCTTTTCCCGGAGGTGTGTTACGTATCGCCAAAATTTCCACGACGGTGTACCTGGCCCAGGAGAGGGTGCGATATCGTCATCGACTGCCCAAAACGAGACACGTGTCCCTATCTACGCCGGTGATCTACCGTCTCCCGCGCCATGTTCCAACCCTCACTGTTAGCATCCACCATCAATTGTTAACAGCGTGTGTGGCCGTCAGTGAGCTGGCAATCTGTCGGTCGGTGTGGGCTGCCGGTCTGTTTCGGCACTGCATTGACCATTGACGCATGCATATGCATCATGCTAATCCTCTTGAGGACGGGGCGTCAACCCATTGTCTGGGTTGCTGGGTAGCTGTCAGCTCATCCAAATTCGAGTCCCGACTCGGACACACGATGCTCGTGGAGTTTTTTTTATAAAAAAGACCAACGAGGATTAACCTTTGGGTTGATCTCTTTTTCTTATGCTAATCCTCTTGGATTATTCTGCAAACCTCACCTAGTGTCCACCCACCCACCCTGATTTCTCTATGCAGATAATAACGGACAGCTCTGAGTTTGAGAGTCTCCTATCTGAGCAGATCGGCACAAGGCCACAAGGGCTCCGAGTTTTGGCCCGTATCTCAGCGGGACCAGTATCTTTCCGGCCGGTTGCCAGGGAGCAACTAGTTAACGAGCGCTTCTTCGGGAGCCTCGCAACGATCGATAAGCGTTTTTGACGCGCCTCACCATTCGCCATGGCGTGTCAAGGCTCCTGACTCCCTTCAGGTTTTATTTTTCTTTATTTTTTCGCACGCGTTTTCGGCTTTTTAAACGCTTTTTTTTCTGAGTTTCTTTGACGTTTTGGTTTTCCCCCGGTGTTTCTTAGTTTTTGATTAAAAAAATCGATTTTTTTTCCGCGAAAAAACGTATTTTCTTTTTTTTTCTTTCGTGAAAGTCACGGTTTTTCTTCCGCGAGAGGCACGATTGTGCCTTATCGAGAGTCACGGCCGTGCCTTTCGAAAACGAAAAAAAAACGTGTTTTCTGTTTTTTTTCTTTCGCGAGAGTCACGGTTTTGCTTCCGCGAGAGGCACGGTTGTGCTTTCGCGAGAGCCATGGCCGTGCCTCTCGAAAAGGGAAAAACAAAACGCGTTTTTTGTTTTTTTTTTCTTTCATGAGAATCACGGATTTGTTTTCGCGAGAGGCACGGTTGTGCTTACGCGAAAGTCACGGCCGTGCCTCTCGAAAAGGAAAAAAAATTCACGTTTTCTGTTTTTTTTCTTTCGCGAGAGTCACGGCCGTGCCTCTCGGAAACGGAAAAAAACGTGTTTTCTGTTTTTGTTTTGCTTCCACGAGAGTCACGGTTTTGCTTCCACGAAAGACACGGTTGTGATTTTGTGAGAGGCACGGGCGTGCCTCTTTCGTAAAGGAAAAAAACCGTGCACCCGGTTCGGTTTTTTCGCCCGGTTTTTTCGTCAGATTGTTTTCGTGAAAAAAAAAGTTCGTCAAAACCTATCAACATGGGGTCTAGTTTTAAAGATCTCGACTCGAGGAATCCAATGATGAAAACGGTTCGAGATTTGGCCGCACAGTTTAAGAGATAAAACGTTTTGAATAAACGGATCTGCGAAAAAAGGGAAAACTCCATTCCTTTTTTGAGAAAGTGGAGTGTTCTTTGCTACAAGTGGCATGCTGCATATGCGCCACTTGTCGCGATCTGGGAAAGTGGAGTGTTCTTTGCAACGAGTACTTCTTAATTAGTGATTTCACGGTTGCCATGCGTATGACGGCCTTTCCATGCCCCAAAAAGGCCTCCAATTATGCTCCTGGAGCACTGTTTTTTTTCTGTCGCCAAATCTTCGGTGACAGTGTACCCGGCCGACCCAGGAAAGGCACCCGTGTTGGTTGATACACTGATGGTCGTCATGAAAGAGATGGTTTGGAGCGCGTCCGGAATCGAATTATGCGCCCATCGCATGCATGCATTATTGGCTTGACTTGATCGTCAGCAACACGGGCCAAAACGAGACACGTATATGTGTTCCTCTTACAGGAAAACGATCAACCCACTTGCACGGTGGTGGATCGAACATCGATCGGGTCTGCGCCACTCGATTCATCTATCCGGAGAGCCGTGCAGTAGGATCGCTGTCGCTAGCTGGTTGCCTGAGCTACTTACACTTACACTTACTCTTACTGAAGCAGAGTCTAGTTTTAGCTTGTCTTGCACTATACCGCTGGCTGGTCGCCAAGGGGAACCAGCTAGAAGCGTTCCATTCCATGACATAGAATCCAACTAGAGTATTCAACAACAGTCGCAGTCTTGCTTTTGGCCATTGAGGGGTTACGTACTAACTATCTCCTCTGTGGTTGTAGCATCAATGATGATCAGGCATATGCCGGACACTATTAGGAAAAGACAGCGAGAACCCACAGCACTTCACTGGAGGTGTACGTAGGCAATGTTGGATAGCTGGCCCTGGCCAGCCCGGCCGGACGTGTACGTGGGACGAGTCGGCACGACTCGGCAAAGTCGTCTGGCCAGTGGCCACTGTAGCGGCAAGGCAATAGCGACCTGCAGATTGCTGCCGGCATCCGTCCCGTCCGTCTCGCCAGACCTTCACGGGCGCACGTCTCTCGTCCTTCCCCACCAAGCGCGCAACAGCAGCCAGATACAGCGACGGAGCAAAAGCGATGGATGGATGCAACCGAAAGGGCAAAAAAAATGTCAAATCAACATTTGTCACTGACCATAAAATCTCAGAGCTTTAAACTTTTGCTTGACTGATTACGCACTGCACCACCGTGCGTTTTACACATGGGCCACGGTCGCACTCCTCACTGTTATAGTATATGCTTGATTTTAAAGCCACACTACTTGAAAACTTGATTATATATGCTAGCTCGTTCACGAGTCCTGACATCCGACTAGGTCCTAATGCATTGTTAACAGATATTCCATCCCCACCGCATTAGTAGCACGTCACCCATGATCCACGAGCGCACATTTTAATTCGTTCCTTCCTGCTGCTACCATGCACCGTGGCCTCTGCATATTCGCACGGTGATTGGTCGACCCACCATTGTTAACACCAAATGTAGCTATAGGTGCGGTGTGTGGGTGGATGGACTCCTCCGGCTCCGTTCACGCACCGCATGGACCGTTGATGCGTACGTCACCGGTTCACCTGGAATTTTCCTCCAACCCTTTTCTGCGGATTATTTTATCCATTAGTAGTTAGCAACGGAAGAACATGAGGGCTGAACGGTTATTGCACGATGGAGTTAATAAGCACGCTTCCATCTCCACAGCGAGGGAGACGTCGTCGTCCTAGTGCTGCTGCGCCTTTTTGACACAGATCCTTGGCTCTCAAGGTTCCGATAGATGCCTGTGTGTGTCGAGGATGAATGGATTGACGCAGATCACGCACGCACGCACTTGGACTTCATTTCCCAAGAAAGGCAGAAATGGTCTGCGGTGATTGAGCTTTTGGACTGATTTTCTTCTGTGGCGTCCGGAGTTTCAAAGACAGGCAGCGGTGTATGCTTGAACAAGTCTGGTTCCTCAATAGGAAGCCGCGTCCATGGTGACGTTGATTATTCCCATGTTGACTGCATGCACATGAGACCAAACCATTAACCGTACATCAGATTCCCCAGCGGGCTCGAAGTTCCTCCCTCTTCTTACTAATTTGGGGTCGTACGTAGTTAACTGTGGGATACAATATCGTTCCATGTCCACTACAACTTCATGCACCATCCATTGTTAACACTTAACAGCAAGTGTGCATGTCAATGAGCTATCAGTCTGTGGGTGGATGTGGGCTGCTGGTTTGTTCCGGCACCGCGTGGACCGTTGACGCATCATGCTAATCCTGTTCGATTATTCTGCTAACCATGCTCACCCACTCACCCACCCTGATTTCTCTTAGCAGAGAACAGACAGCTCGGGCTCCAAGCAGAGCAGATGCGTACAGAGGGTGTTGTATTGGGACGCAGCTTCAGTGCCGTAAAGGTACATGCCTTTGGGTCCCTGACATATGGGCCAGCCACCTGTTGGGCCCACATGTCATAGGCACAAAGGCAGGTGCCTTAAGGCACCGAAGCGCAGTCCATTATATTGATGCACGCACGAGCTTAGATCTTGAGCAAAACGAGGCATGTATGTATGTACGTTCAGTTAGGAAAACGATGGATGTATTTGCACGGTGGATCGCCGCAGCATCTTGTATGTATATATACAGGTAGTGGTAGTTATCGCCACTTGCGTTTTGTATGTTGTATGTAGTATCCGTCGAAACCGAGAGTATGTACGTGTCGTATGTACTATATAACAATGATTAGTTAGTGTATATATTAATTTTTAGGTAGTATATACCATGTTTTGAGTATGTTTTTTTATGATAAATATGTACGCATTTCACAAATATAATAAAAACTATGAGCTCATATGCAATTTTTTCATTTAACTTGCTTCGAAATATCTTAAATATAGTATACAAATATATTTAAAATGATAAAGTAGTATATATAATAACATACTAGAAGATATGAGATATATATGCAGAATTACCAACCGATCGATAGGATGGATTTTCCCTATATATAAATATCCAGTGTTGTGGGATCACTATCGACCACGCCATGATATTAGCCGCCAAGGGAAATAGCTAGAAGCGTTCCATGACATAGCATCCAAATACACGTATTGAACAACAGTCGCAGTCCTGCCATTGGCCATTGTTGCCGGCTCCAGTGCTGGGTTACGGTTACGTACTAATCATGTCTTATGTCGCTGTAGCAGCAATGATGATCAGGTAAGGCCGGACACTGTTGGCAAGAGCCAACAACAGTTGGCGACAACACTACACGCCAATTCCAATGGTCTATGCTTGAAGCAAAAAACTCCAAGCGTCAACACGACTCGGCAAGGTCGTCCGGCCAGTGGCCACTGTAGCTGTGGCCACTATAGCGGCAAGGCAATAGTGCAGTGCAGATTTGCGTCCGTCCCCCGGCGCCACTTGGCTTCATCGCGTCCGCCAGATCTCCACGCACGCACGGCTCTCCTCTTCACCACCAAAGCGCGACAGCAGCCAGCTATAGCGACGGAGCAAAAGCGATGTACGGATGTGGCCGAAAGGGGATAAATGTCAACTCAACCTTTATTTACTGACCATAAAATCTCACAGCATTAAGCTTTTCACAACTGATTACGCACTGCACCACCCTGCGGTTGGTTTACCCACGGCTGCACTCCTCACTGCTTAATGAAAATCTCCATTACAACTGCATGCACCATCCATTGTTAACACTTGACAGCAAGTGTGCCCGTCAATGAGCTATCACTCTGTGGGTGGACGTGGCCTGCTGGTTTGTTCCGGCACCGCGTGGACCCTTGACGCATGCATATGCATCATGCTAATCCTCTTCGATTATTCTGCAAAACACGCCCAGGGCCTTGTTTCGTTCATAAGTTCTAGCGCTTTTCTAGTCCGAACTAAAAAGTCCCTAGTCCCTAAAACGTCCATCCGTGTTTGTTTTCAGGAACTAAAAAGTCCCTAGTCCCTCCTTAGATATTATTAAATGACATGTAAAAGACCATCGCTGGTAGAAAAAGGGCCTATTTGTCCCGGTTGGTAAGAGCTTTGGGTTCTGCCTCAAGGGACTAAATGGTTCGCATTAATGCCTCGCTTTTTTTAGTCCTGCTCAAGTAAGGGACAGATGGGTTTCCACGTGGCTTTGTCTTGAGCCGAGCTCAGTAGAGAGTTTTGGTCTGGGTTGATGGCACCAACCGACCAATAGCATCCACGCACAAGATTTCGTGGCTTGAGTTTTTGTTTTGTTTTTTTGAAAGGGGGAGGGGGGGGGGGTTTGGGGGTTAATTTAGGTGTTTCATATATTGTGTTAGCTAGCTAATTAATAGAGAGAAGTGTCCTCTCTTTTGTCCGTGCTTGGTCGACGCTACGTACTATACATACGTGTCTAGCTAGTAAGCAAACGAAGGAAACAGAAGATCGTCATGAACATATATGCATACAGAGAGAAGTGATATCAACCACCTCTCCTTCTCCGAGAGATTGGTCGAACAACAAGTTCTCGTACATCTATCTGACACTACCGGCTACATATATACAACAATTATCTTTTACAAATATAATCTCCTAACATACGGACGCGTGGTCCACATAGTATTCTCCGTCTTCAGCAATCACTTGGTCAAGAAAGAATGCCGACAATTCCTCTTGAATTGCTCGCATGCGATCTGGTGCTAGGAGTTCATCCCCTCATCCGAAACATCTAATTTTAAGAAGCGGGTCAATACATATATATATATATGAATGAATGAAACTCAACACAAACGATGGTAATAAAATAAAATTGTGAATATTGTTATTTACGCACTTCATATTGTTCGTCAGAGTAGCCCCGCTCACAGGTCGTGTGGCGGATGGACTCGCAAACGTAGTATCCACAGAAATCATTCCCTTGTTTCTGCCACAACCACTTTACAAGAATAGAGGTCAATCAAACTGATAAGCAAGAATGCCAAATGGTATTGATGAAAACTAGCGCTTGAATCACTAGGAGATGCGTGGAACATGCTACTATAGTACTTAATTTCGGTTGTCTAAATTCCAGCTTCTTCGGCAGTCCCGGAGCTTTTTTGGTGAATTTTCTCCAAACCCTGCCATACAAAGAAAACAATTACTTGATATCAGAAATGAACAAAGTTGCTGATATGGTGGATAATGATCGATTTAACTTACTTCTCGAGCATTTGAGTCATGTCCGCATACTCCTTGGGATCTTTTCGTCTCGAGTCTAAGACAGTTACTACTCCATGCTCAAGCTTAATCTCTAGGAGAATATAGTGGAACCTGCGCACGCATGCATAACTCATCAATTACATTACTATAACCTGGACTAATAAGGGAAACGAATATGCCACAAGACAGTAATACTCACTTGAAGTTGTAAGGAAAGAGTATTATATCTTTGTGTTCATTTATTACCAACGATCGTAGCAAGTTGGCCACGGTATCTTCGGCATGATATTTAACCTCAGTTGCATCTATGAGATATGTGTTAATGAACCCAATATCACCCACTTGTCTTTTCTTCAATTCGGCGATCTTCAATCTGCATAATATAGTGAGGATAATTATAAATACATGCAATGAAAGAGCTGAGTTATATAGAGAGACTTAATGATGAAGTAGTACTACTTATAGATGAGCAGGTGACCGTTGCTTTATCATGGGCCAATTGATTGAAAACTGAAAGAACTCCTCAAATGGAACAGCAACAGTTCAATTCCAACGAGGTCATGCTCCTTTTAACTCTCACATACAAAGTACTCCTCCTCCGACTCTCTCGCAGGTTTTCATGTACCAATCATGCAATCTTCGCATCATCGTTGATAGAGATCTTTCATCTTTGACGAGAGGCTTCCCGATCAGATCTTTGTATCTGCACCTCCAAGAAATCATAATGTACATCGTCGGACAGGTAATCTCCAAGATTGCTATAACGGGCACCATCCTCGGATCGATGATGTCGCTAGTAGGCACCGTGAGCGGGGGGCACGATTCCTTCGCTTGTTCGCCGAGCTGGGCAATTTGTTTCCCAGCTCGTCGTTCTTTCATCCTTTGATCATCGACAAGATTTCCCGACATCTCCGCTTCGCAAATGCCTTTCCAATAATGCGCCATAGTTGTCTTTCGGTGGAGACTTGGGTGGTTTTCTCAGGGCAGCCAGAGTGCGCTTCGCTTTCACCGGATCTACCTTCTCCTCCGGAGGTGGATGTCTCTGTGCTTTCAACCCTTGTAACCAGTCCTTCACTTTGATTCGCGCGATCTTCGCGTTCTCCTCCGGGGTCATCTCGTATGGTAACTTCTCTAGAGTCTTCAGAGAAGGACCGAATATGTATGTCCTCCCGCCTTTGGCTGTACTGCTAGACGCCGGCAGAGCAGACGGAGCGGATGTCTTCTTTCCTTGCTTACGAGGCGGAGGAGAAGGACTACGACGCTACTGGAGCAGCCGGGCGGCGGCGGGTCTCTTCCGCCCTTGCCGACGAGGCGGAGAAGGAGGAGGCTCCTCGGCCGGGCGCAGGCGGAGAAGGAGGCGGCCGAGTGCCCTGATCGCCACTCACGGGAGGAGGAGGGTGGAGGAGGCGGAGTGCCTTGACTCACGGAGGAGGAGGAGGCGGAGGCGCCCAGTTCGGAAGGTTGATGAGATCCTTCCGCCATAGGCATGGAGTCTTGAGCGTAACCCAGCCGAGTCTCCCCTTCACCGGTAGGGTGGTCAAGCCGGAGGTCCTCAAATCCCTCCGTTATTTCATCCACCATCACCCTAGCATATCCTTCTGGAATCAGCCGGCAGTGAAAAGTTGCCCCGGATTCAGTAGGATAAACAGAGCCAACAGCAGCCTTGACCTTCAAATTCATCCATTGCGCCATAAGGTGGCAATTTTGAGCCTCCGTGATAGCATCCACGGGATAGCTGGCAGGAGTCGTCAAGGCATGCTCCGGCTGAAGCAGCTCGGTGGAAGCCACGCTGCTTCTCCGCTGAGATG
The DNA here is from genome assembly GCA_021605205.1 of Aegilops longissima. Taxonomy (NCBI): domain Eukaryota; kingdom Viridiplantae; phylum Streptophyta; class Magnoliopsida; order Poales; family Poaceae; genus Aegilops; species Aegilops longissima. Next base: position 812,758,211 of record CM038677.1, read on the forward strand.
GCGGGGAAGCTTCGGGGGAAGCTTCGGCAGGTCGTTTGCTGCGATTTGCTTCTCATTCCTCTATTGCTTGTACCCTTGCATGCAGCGCCTGCACTTCGGTCTGCTGCACTTTCTTCCTCCTCTCCTGGCATTTGTAACCGCCTGCGTCCGGAAACCCAGCCTTCCACGAAACGGAGCCTGGCTGCCTCGTGTCCGTCCAGGGTGCTCAGGATTCTCAAGGGCCATTGTGAGCTCGTCGTTCTCTTTGTCTGGAACGAACGTCCCTTGCTGCGCTGCTTCAATATATTGCTGAAGCCTCTTGACCGGTATGTCCAATTGATCGCTCGTCCAAATGCACTTCCACGATAGAGGGTCTAAGGTTCCGCCAGCCTCAAGAACCAAGTCCGCAACGGTCGGCAGTTCATAGTCTCGGTTCGATCCCTTTATCAAGCAGATCATTCTCAGCTTTGGCCCACTTAGGCCGGGCTCACGAGGTAGCCCACGACCCGCGCGATGGTGAAGCTTCTTCTTCGCAGCATTTTGCTTGTTTGTCGCCGACATATTTTTACTCTTTTCCAATGTCTTGTGGGCCACAAATGCGGGCTAGTCATCTCTGATCTTCTCATATTTTTCCTTGAATTCTGGTGTCTCTTCTTTATCGACAAACTTATACAGGTCTTTCTTCCACCTCCTGAATAGATCTGCCATCTTCTTAAGAGCAAAAGACTTGATTAATTGCTCTTTAAATGGCTTCTCCGGATCATCCTCTGGCGGCAGGGTGAAATTTGACTTCAGCTCAGTCCAAAGATCATTTTTCTGCATATCATTGACATAAGACACCTCAGGGTCTTCGTTCTTAGGCTTATACCATTGGTAGATGCTGATCGGGATCTTGTCCCTAACCAGAACCCCGCACTGAGCAACAAATGTGTTCTTTGTCCGGATGGGTTCAATCGGTTCGCCGTCGCGCGCGATTGCTATGATCTCAAACCTTTCATCCGAGCTCAACTTTTTCTTGGGGCCTCGTCTCTTTACCAAAGTTGTGCTCGATCCGGAGGGCTAGAAAAAGAACAAAGACGAGAGTTAATTAATATGTGTACATACCAAAACAATGAATGCATCAATTAGCTAGTCAGCACAGGCTTAACAAATATATATATACCTGGACGGACTCGGTTCGGTCACCGGAGCCGTCCTCACGGTCTACTTCTTGCACTGACATTGGGTCATCGGAGCCATCATAATCATAGCCAGCTGCTTCTTCACCCTCTCCTTCCAGACCATCGGTGTCGTTGAGAAACATCAACGAGCAGACAGCATCACTTCCTTCTGCGATTATGTCCCTCAACAATGCTTCTTGTGCTTCGTCTCGGGGGGTGTCCATAGTTTCTACAAATATTTACAACATGGCAATTATTATTCAAACATGACAGATGGATATATTAGTGGAAAACGTAGAACTAGCTAGCTAATCACAATAAGAAATCATATTAATTAGTGGCCTCGACGCTGCTTCTCTAGGGTTTCGGGTGGCCTCGACAACGCTTCAAGGGTTAGGGGTGGCCTCGAGAACGCTTCAAGGAGGGGGTAATATCGAGCCCCCCCCACGTGTTGAAGCTATTGGGAGGGGGTATATCGACAACGACGACATACGTACATGAAAAAATAATATGCTTGTTTTTTCCTTCTTAAAAATACATGAAGTAGTATTGCTTGTTTTTTTTAAATAATGTTCAAATAGAATTTTTAGAAAAAAAGAATGAGACGTCGGCGTCGGCGTTGAACACTACATCTATGTCCCACAAGTGACGTGGGCATCGACGCCCGCGTCACTTTTGGGACGTGGATGTAGTGTCCGACACCAACGGCCACATGTATCTCACACCGACGATACTTTCTATTTAATTAGGGTTTCCTCTACCGCTCGGCGACCCTTGACGACCCTCGTTCCCGATAAAAAAACAGGAAGAAGAAGAAAAAAAAAGAGGAGAAGAAAGAATAGAGGAGAAGATCTCCTCTATTCTTTCTTCTCCTCTTTTTTTTTCTTCTTCCTCTTCTTTTTTTATCCTATTCTTGCTCTCATGTTCGACGATCCTCGACCCCGATAAATTTTTTCCCGGATAACATTTTTTTCTCCGAGAGAGTTAGTGTTCCCGAGTGAACCGGAGGGGGACATTGGTCATATCGGATTCGTCATATTTTGTATGAAAGTTCTATATACATACATCCATCGATATCATTCCATACATACATAGACATCTACATTATATATGAACAAAAAAATATCAAAATTCATCATACATACATCTACAGTATATATGAACAAAAACGGGGCGGTAGCTACCTCTCCCGGCGGGATCGGGGAGGAGACGCGGGCGGCCGGCGTCGGGGGCGACGGCGGCGAAGACGGTCTCGGTGTCGGCGAGGGCGAGGTGACGGCGGGCGCGCTGGGCGGCGGACGGGCTCGAGGCGCAGGGTGTCGGGAGGCGGCGGCGGCATTTACGGCGAGGCAGGGCGCTTAGCGCAGGGGTGCTCGGGCGGCGGACGGGCGGCGGCGGCGACGACGGCGAGGTGGGGCGCTGGGGCGAGACGGCGTGGGCGTGGGCTCGGGGCGGGTAGGGCAACGACGGCAACGGCGGGGCGGCGGGCGGCGTCGGGGCAGCCTGGCGGCGTCGGGGCAACTGCGAGATGAGAGTGAAAATTTCCCAAGTGTGAACTTATATAGAAAAGCCTTTAGTCCCGGTTCGTGGCACCAACCGGGACTAATGCACCGGCGGCCTTTGGTCCTGGTTGGTGGCACCAACCGGGACTAAAGGTGGCATTGGTCCCGGTCAAACAGGGACCAATGCCCCCTTTAGTCCGGTTCGTGCCACCAACCGACCAAAGGTCTTGCGCCGGGCGCGTGGTGGGATTTTAGTCCCACCTCGCTAGCTAAAGAGCTCCAAGACCTGTTTATAAGCCCTGCTCTGTGTTCCTTCGAACTCCTCTCGAATCGCTGGCTTACGGGCCTAATCGGACACTGCAATGCGTGTGGGCCTACTGGGCCTGCTGCGGACCTGAATCCTAGCCCATGGTTGGGTTTCTAGTCGTATTCAGGCCGTCTTGCCCAAGATGGGTGGCATTTTTTATTTTTGCTATTTATTTTTCATTTCTACTTAGAACTAAATACTTATAGTTTTTAGTGATTTTTTTTTCTTTTAGGTCACAAAATTATAAACTTTCTGTTAGTGCCATTAGTTTTCAAATTTGAAAATACTTTTTAGTTTTTTTTGTTTTCTTTGTTGCTTTATTTATTTTATTTTGTTTCTACTTACAAAAAATACTTATTGTTGCTATTTTTATTTTTTTTTCCATTTTTTTTGTTTTCAGTATTATTTATCTTCTTCTGCTTTTTGCTTTATTTTTTAATTCTTTTTGCTTTTAGGTCAAAATTATAAACTTTTAATTGTTTTCTAGTTTTTAATTTTTTGTTTTGTTTCTACTTACAACAAAATTATAAACTTTCTCATTACTGCCATTAGTTTTCACAAAATGAACATAGATGCACCTATAGAGAAAATTAGACCTAAATTCATAGTTTTAAAATGAACTCTGAAAAAGTTGGCATAGCATGTGCATGTACAAAACGGACAATGGTATCATACTAAATCATTACAAAGTTGGCATGGTATCATCATAATAGTTATGGAGAAAGTCTTCACTTTTTCTTCGCTTGTGTCATTTGCTTATTGCGCCGTAGCCATGGATAATCTTCATCGTTTATCGGGATGCTTGGGTCAGCCTTGACTTTGAAGGTTGGAATTTCATGAAACTTTTCATACTCTTCAGACATGTCTGTCTTGCCCTCCACTCCCAGGATGTCCCTTTTTCCCGAAATAACTATGTGGCGCTTTGGCTCATCGTATGATGTATTCGTTTCCTTATCTTTTCTTTTTCTCGGTCTGGTAGACATGTCCTTCACATAGATAACCTGTGCTACATCATTGGCTAGGACGAACGGTTCGTCAGTGTACCCAAGATTTTTCAGATCCACTGTTGTCATTCCGTACTATGGGTCTACTTGTACCCCGCCTCTTGACAGATTGACCCATTTGCACTTAAACAAAGGGACCTTAAAATCTACTCCGTAGTCAAGTTCCCATATGTCCACTATGTAACCATAATATGTGTCCTTTCCCCTCTCGGTTGCTGCATCAAAGCGGACACCGCTGTTTTGGTTGGTGCTCTTTTGATCTTGGTCAATCGTAAAATGTATTCCCATTTATCTCAGATCCTTTCCACATCATTCTGATCGAAGATGGTCCCCCGGACAACAAGTACAGCTCATCACAAACAGTGATGTCACCTCTAAGACGTGTTTCCAACCAAGCGCTGAAAGTCCTGATGTGTTCACATGTAATCCGATCGTCGTCGCTCCGGTGTTTGGAGCGCAGATCGTTCTTGTGTTCATCGACATACGGGTCACCAAGGTAGAGTTCAGAGAACTGTAGTGTGCTTGAGACCAAGAATATCCGCCCCTGCATATTATTGAGTCCTTCCAAGCGTTCCTTTTCGCATAGTCTCCCCTCATACCGGATTTAGGGAGACCTATCTTCTTAAGGCCAGGAATGAAGTCAACACAAAACCCGATGACATCCTCTGTTTGATGGCCCATGGAGATGCTTCCTTTTGGCCTAGCGCGGTTACAGACATATTTCTTTAGGACTCCCATGAACCTCTCAAAGGGGAACATATTGTGTAGAAATACAGGCCCCATAATGACAATCTCATCGACTAGATGAACTAGGACGTGCGTCATGATATTGAAGAAGGATGGTGGGAACACCTGCTCGAAACTGACAAGACATTGCGCCACATCACTCCTTAGCATTGGTACGATTTCTGGATCGATCACCTTCTGAGATATTGCATTGAGGAATACACATAGCTTCACAATGGCTAATCGGACGTTTTCCGGTAGAAGCCCCCTCAATGCAACCGGAAGCAGTTGCGTCATAATCACGTGGCAGTCATGAGACTTTAGGTTCGGAACTTTTTCTCCGCCATATTTATTATTCCCTTTATATTCGACGAGAAGCCAGTCGGGACCTTCATATCGAGCAGGCATTCAAAGAAGATTTCTTTCTCTTCTTTCGAAGAGCGTAGTGGCGGGACCTTCATACCGCTTGAGGCATTTCCTCTTTTTCGTGCAAGCGTTGTAGGTCCTCCCATGCCTCAGGTGTATCTTTTGTCTTCCCATACACGCCCAAGAAGCCTAGCAGGTTCACGCAAAAGTTCTTCGTCACGTGCATCACGTTGATCGAAGAGCGGACCTCTAGGTCTTTCCAGTAGGGTAGGTCCCAAAATATAGATTTCTTCTTCCACATGGGTGCGTGTTTCTCAGCGTCATTCGGAACAGCTAGTCCGTCGGGACCCTTTCCAAAGATTACGTGTAAATCATTGACCATAGCAAGTACATGATCACCGGTACGCATGGCGGGCTTCTTCTGGTGATCTGCCTCGCCTTTGAAATGCTTGCCTTTCTTTCAACATTGATGGTTGGTCGGAAGAAATCGACGATGGCCCAGGTACACATTCTTCCTGCAGCTTCCCAGGTATATGCTATCGGTGTCAAGTAAATAGTGCGTGCATGTGTGGTATCCCTTGTTTGTGTGTCCTGAAAGGTTACTGAGAGCGGGCCAATCGTTGATGGTCACGAACAGCAACGCCTTTAGGTCAAATTCCTCCTGTTTGTGCTCATCCCACGTACGTACACCATTTCCATTCCATAGTTGTAAAAGTTCTTCAACTAATGGCCTTAGGTACACATCAATGTCGTTGCCGGGTTGCTTAGGGCCTTGGATGAGAATTGGCATCATAATGAACTTCCGCTTCATGCACATCCAAGGAGGAATGTTATACATACATAGAGTCACGGGCAGTGCTGTGATTGCTGCTCTGCTCCCGAAAGGATTAATGCCATCCGCGCTTAAAGCAAACCATACGTTCCCTGGGTCCTTTGCAAACTCATCCCAAGATTTCTCTCGATTTTTCTCCATGCGACCCGTCGTGGGTGCTCTCAACTTCCGTCTTTCTTACGGTCCTCACTGTGCCATCGCATCAACTTGGCATGCTCTCCGTTTCGAGCAGACGTTTCAACCGTGGTATTATAGGAGCATACCACATCACCTTTGCAGGAACCCTCTTCCGGAGGCTCGTCGTCAACATCACCGGGGTCATCTCGTCGTTCTTATACCGCAATGCACCGCATACCGGGCATGCGTTCAGATCCTTGTATGCACCATGGTAGATGATGCAGTCATTAGGGCATGCATGTATCTTCTGCACCTCCAATACTAGAGGGCATACGACCTTCTTTGCTGCGTATGCACTGTCGGGGAATTCGTTATCCTTTGGAAGCTTCTTATTCAATATTTTCAGTAGCTTCTCAAATCCTTTATCGAGCACAACATTCTCGCCTTCCATCGCAGCAATTCCGAAGACGGTACCGAGCTTTGTGTTGCCATCTTCCCAATTGGGGTACAACCCTTTTTGTGATCCTCTAACATGCGATCGAACTTCAGCTTCTCCTTTTGACTTTCGCATTGCGTCCTTGCATCGACAATGACCCAGTGGAGATCATCATCATCGGGCACATCGTCTGGTTCCTCTTGATCTTCAGCAGCTTCGCCTGTTGCGGCATCATCATGCACATCGTCTGGTTCCTCTTGATGTTCAGTAGCATCACCGTATTCAAGGGGCACATAGTTGTCATCGTACTCTTCTTCTTCGCCGTCTTCCATGATAACCCCTATTTCTCCGTGCCTCGTCCAAACATTATAGTGTGGCATGAAACCCTTGTAAAGTAGGTGGGTGTGAAGGATTTTCCAGTCAGAATAAGACTTCGTATTCCCACATATAGGGCATGGACAACACATAAAACCATTATGCTTGTTTGCCTCAGCCACTTCGAGAAAATCATGCACGCCCTTGGTGTACTCGGAGGTGTGTCTGTCACCGTACATCCATTGCCGGTTCATCTGCGTGCATTATATATAATTAAGTGTGTCAAAAATCATTACAGAACATCATGAATAGATAATTAAGTGACCAAATTAATAGAAGTTCATCACATCAAAACCAAAGGACATACATAGTTCTCATCTAACAACATAAAGCTCTGCAGAGCATCTAAATTAATTAAACCATACATTGAAACTATGTATAACATTTCAATGCGAAAACAAATGCGATCATAATCGCAACCAAGGTAACAACTGATTCAACGGCATAATGATACCAAGCCTCGGTATGAATGGCATATTTTCTAATCTTTCTAATCTTCAAGCGTATTGCATCCATCTTGATCTTGTGATTATCGACGACATCCGCAACATGCAACTCGAATGTCATCTTCTCCTCCTCAAATTTTTTATTTTTTCCTTCAAAAATTGTGTTTTCTTCAACTAAATTTAACCTCTCGACAATAGGGTCGGTTCGAATTTCCGGTTCAACAACCTCCTAGATAAATAAAATCTATGTCACGTTGGTCGGCATAATTTTCATAAACAATAAATGAACCAATAGTTATGAAAAGATAATATATATACCACATCCGAATCATAGACAGGACGAGGGCCGACGGGGGCGGATACCAAAACCATCACACTATATAAGATGCAATAATAAAAGTAAGAAAATAATACAAGTATCTATCTAAACAAACAAGTAAGAATATTTTTCCTTTCAGAAAGAAGATAAGAACAAGAGGCTCACCACGGTGGTGCCGGCGATGAGATCGGCGCGGGTGATCGATGGCGGTGAAGACGGGGACGGGGCGTGACGGACCGCTAAACCTAGACAAATATTGAGGAAAATGGAGCTTGGAGGTCGAGCTTGGAGAGGAGAAAGCTTAAGTAGTGTGGCTCGGGCATTCCATCGAACACCTTGTGTGCATAGGAGGTGAGCTAGAGCACCACCAAGCCCTCTCCCCCTCGGCGGCCAGAAAAAACAGAGCAGTGTGCTCTGCTCTTACGCGAGGGGTATATATAGGCACCTCATTGGTCCCGGTTAATGGCATGAACCGGGACTAAAGGGGATCCTTTGGTCCTGGTTCAAGCCACCAACCGGGACCAATGGTGGTGGGCCAGGAGTGAGGCCCATTGGTCCCGGTTCCTCCCACCAACCGGGACCAAAAGGGCCAGACGAACCGGGACCAATGCCCACGAGGCCCCGGCTGTTGGAGAACGTAGCAGAAATTCAAAATTTTCCTACGTGTCACCAAGATCTATCTATGGAGAAACCAGCAACGAGGGGAAGGAGAGTGCATCTACATACCCTTGTAGATCGCTAAGCGGAAGCGTTCAAGTGAACGGGGTTGAAGGAGTCGTACTCGTCGTGATCCAAATCACCGGAGATCCTAGTGCCGAACGGACGGCACCTCCGCGTTCAACACACGTGCAGCCCGGTGACGTCTCCCATGCCTTGATCCAGCAAGGAGAGAGGGAGAGGTTGAGGAAGACTCCGTCCAGCAGCAGCACAATGGCATGGTGGTGGTGGAGGAGCGTGGCAATCCTATAGGGCTTCGCCAAGCACCGCGAGATATGAGGAGAAAGAGAGGTAGGGCTGCGCCAACATGAGAAGAACTTCGTGTGTTGGGCTGCCCCTTTGCCTCCACTATATATAGGGGGAGAGGGGGGGCTGCACCCCCAACCTAGGGTTCCACCCCTAGGGGAGGCGGCCAGCCCTAGATCCCATCTAGGGGGCGGCCAAGGGGGGGGGAGGAGTGCCTCCCAAGTCAAGTGGAGGCCCTCCCCCTTAGTGTTTCCCCTCTCCCATGCGCATGGGCCTTGGGGGGGCTGGAGCCCCTGGCCCATTAAGGCTAGGGCGCCCCCTTACAGCCCATGTGCTGTATTGGACGTGGTGGAACAATTTCCGGACCTCCGGACCCCTCCGGAATCCTCCGAACCTTCCGAAGCTTCCGGTACAATACCGTAAAAACCCGAACTTTTCCGGAACCCAACAACAACTTTCCATATATAAATCTTTACCTCCGGACCATTCCGAACTCCTCGTGATGTCCGGGATCTCATCCGGACTCAACAACATTCGGTAACCACATACAAACTTCCTTTATAACCATAGCGCCATCGAACCTTATGTGTAGACCCTACGGGTTCGGGAACCATGCAGACATGACCGAGACGTTCTCCGGTCAATAACCAACAGCGGGATCTGGATACCCATGTTGGCTCCCACATGTTCCACGATGATCTCATCGGATGAACCATGATGTCGAGGATTCAATCAATCCCGTATACAATTCCCTTTGTCTAGCGGTATTGTACTTGCCCGATATTCGATCGTCGGTATGCCGATACCTTGTTCAATCTCGTTACCGGCAAGTCTCTTTACTCGTTCCGTAACACATCATCCCGTGATCAACCCCTTGGTCACATTGTGCACATTATGATGATGTCCTACCGAGTGGGCCCAGAGATACCTCTCCGTCACACGGAGTGACAAATCCTAGTCTCGATTCGTGCCAACCCAACAGACACTTTCAGAGATACCTGTAGTGAACCTTTATAGCCACCCAGTTACGTTGTAACATTTGGTACACCCGAAGCATTCCTACGATATCCGGGAGTTGCACAATCTCATGGTCTAAGGAAAAGATACTTGACATTAGAAAAGCTTTAGCATACAAACTACACGATCTTTGTGCTAGGCTTAGGATTGGGTCTTGTCCATCACATCATTCTGCTAATGATGTGATCCCGTTATCAACGACATCCAATGTCCATGGTCAGGAAACTGTAACCATCTATTGATCAACGAGCTAGTCAACTAGAGGCTTACTAGGGACATGGTGTTGTCTATGTACCCACACATGTATCTGAGTTTCCTATCAATACAATTATAGCATGGATAATAAAAAATTATCATGAACAAGGAAATATAATAATAACTAATTAATTATTGCCTCTAGGGCATATTTCCAACAGTCTCCCACTTGCACTAGAGTCAATAATCTAGTTCACATCGCCATGTGATTAACACTCACAGGTCACATCGCCATGTGACCAACATCAAAGAGTTTACTATAATCAATAATCTAGTTCACATCACCATGTGATTAACACTCAATGAGTTCTGGTTTGATCATGTTTATGCTTGTGAGAGAGGTTGTAGTCAACGGGTCTGCAATATTCAGATCCCTATGTATTTCGCAAAACTTTATGTCATATCGTAGATGCTACTGCCACGTTCCACTTGGAGCTATTCCAAATTGTTGCTCCATTAAACGTATCCGGTATCTCTACTCAGAGCTATCCGGATAGGTGTTAAGCTTGCATCGACGCAACTTTTTACGTCGAACTCTTTATCACCTCCATAACCGAGAAACATATCCTTATTCCTCTAAGGATAATTTTGACCGCTATCTGGTGATCCACTCCTTGATCACCTTTGTACCCTCTTGCCGATATGTAGCAAGGCACACATCAGCGCGGTACACAAACATAGCATCTTTGTAGAGCCTACGTCTAAGGCATAGGGATGACCTCCGTCCTTTCTCTCTTTTCTGCCGTGGTCGAGCTTTAACTCTTAACTTCATACATTACAACTCAGGCAAGAACTCCTTCTTTGACTGATCCATCTTGAACACCTTCAAGATTATGTCAAGGTATGTGCTCATTTGAAAGTATTATTAAACATTTTGATCTATCTTATAGATCTTGATGCTTATTTTTCAAGTAGCCTAATCCAGGTTTTCCATTGAAAAACACTTTTCAAACAACCCTACATGCTTTCCAGAAATTCTACATCATTTCTGATCAACAATATGTCAACAACATATACTCATCAGAAATTCTATAGTGCTTCCCTCACTTCTTTGGAAATACAAGTTTCTCATAAACTTTGTATAAACCCAAAATCTTTGATCATCTCATCAAAGCGCACATTCCAACTCCGAGATGCTTACTCCAGTCCTTAGAAGGATCGCTGGAGCCAGCATACCTTTTAGCATCCTTAGGATCGACAAAACTTTACGATTGTATCACATACAACCTTTCCTTACGAAGACTGGTAAGGAAACTCGTTTTGACATCCATCTGCCAGATTTCATAAATGCAGTTAATGCTAACATGATTCCGATGGACTTAAGCATCGCTACGGATGAGAAAATCTCATCGTAGTCAACTCCTTGAACTTGTGAAAAAATCTTCGCCACAAGTCGAGCTTCATAGACGGTGACATTACCGTCCACATCCGTCTTCTTCTTAAAGATCCATTTATCTCAATGGCTTGCCGATCATCGGGCAAGTCCACCAAAGTCCATGCTTTGTTCTGATACATGAATCCTATCTCGGATTTCAGGGCTTCTAACCATTTGTCGGAATATGAGCCCACCATCGCTTCCCCATAGCTCGTAGGTTCATTGTTGTCTAGCAACATGACCTTCAAGACAGGATTACTGTACCACTCTGAAGTAGTACGCATCCTTGTCCCCCTACGAGGTACGGTAGTGACTTGATCCAAAACTTCATGATCACTATCATAAGATTTTACTTCAATTGGTGTAGGCACCACATGAACAACTTCATGTGCCCTGCTACACACTTGTTGAAGTGACGGTTCAGTAACCTCATCAAGTCTCCACCATCCTCCCACTCAATTCTTTCGAGAGAAACTTTTCCTCAAGAAAGGACCCGTTTCTAGAAACAATCACTTTTGCTTCCGGATCTGAATTAGGAGGTATACCCAACCATTTTGGGTATCCTATGAATATGCATTTATCCGTTTTGGGTTCGAGCTTATCACGATGAAACTTTTTCACATAAGCGTCGCAGCCCCAAACTTTCAAGAAACGACAACTTAGGCTTCTCCAAACCATAGTTCAAACGGTGTCGTCTCAACGGAATTACGTGGTGCCCTATTAAAGTGAGTGCGGTTGTCTCTAATGCCTAACCCATGAACGATAGTGGTAATTCGATAAGAGACATCATGGTACGTACCATATCCAATAGGGTGCAACTATGATGTTCGGACACACCATCATACTATGGTGTTCCAGGCGGTATTAATTGTGAAACAATTTCCACAATGTCTTAGTTGCGTGCCAAAGCTCGTAACTCAGATACTCATCTCTATGATCATATCATAGACATTTTATCCTCTTGTCACAATGATCTTCAACTTCACTCTGAAATTACTTGAACCATTCAATAATTCAGACTTGTGTTTTATCAAGTAAATATACTCAACATCTACTCGAATCATCTGTGAAGTAAGAACATAACGATATTCACTGCATGCCTCAGCACTCATTGGACTGCACACATCAAAATGTGTTATTTCCAACAAGTTGCTATCTTGTTCCATCTTACTGAAAACGAGGCTTTTCAGTCATCTTGCCCATGTGGTATGATTTGCATATATCTCAAGTGATTCAAAATCAAGTGAGTCCAAACGATCCATCTGCATGGAGTTTCTTCATGCGTATACACCAATAGACATGGTTCACATGGCTCAAACTTTTCAAAAACGAGTGAGTCCAAAGATCCATCAACATGGAGCTTCTTCATGCGTTTTATACCAGTATGACTTACATGGCAGTGCCACAAGTAAGTGGTACCATCATTACTATCTTATATCTTTTGGCATGAAAATGTGTATTACCATGATCGAGATTCAATAAACCATTCCTTTAGGTGCAAGACCATTGAAGGTATCATTCAAATAAACAGAGTAACCATTATTCTCCTTAAATGAATAACCGTATTGCGATAGACATAATCCAATCATGTCTATGCTCAGCGCAAACACCAAATAACAATTATTCAGGTTTAACACCAATCGTGATGGTAGAGGGAGCGTGCGATGCTTGATCACATCAACCTTGGAAACACTTCCAACACATATCGTCAGCTCACCTTTAGCTAGTCTCCGTTTATTCCGTAGCTTTTATTTTGAGTTACTAACACTTAGCAACCGAACTGGTATCTAATACCCTGGTGCTTCTAGGAGTACTAGTAAAGTACACATTAACATAATGTATATCCAATATACTTCTATCGACCTTGCCAGCCTTCTCATCTACCAAGTATCTAGGGTAGTTCTACTTGATGTCCGTTCCTCATTACTGAAGCACTTAGTCTCGGGTTTGGGTTTAACCTTGGGTTTCTTCACTAGAGCACAACTGATTTGCCGTTTCATGAAGTATCCTTCTTGCCCTTGCCCTTCTTGAAACAAGTGGTTTCATTAACCATCAATAATTGATGCTCCTTCTTTACTTCTACTTTCATGTGTCAAACATCGCGAATATTTCAAGGATCATCTATACCTGATATGTTATAGTTCATCACGAAGCTCTAGCAGCTTGGTGGCAATGACTTTGGAGAAACATCACTATCTCATCTGGAAGATCAACTCCCACTCGATTCAAGTGATTGTTGCACTCAGACAATCTGAGCACAAGCTCAATGATTGAGCTTTTCTCCCTTAGTTTGCAGGCTAAGAAAATCGTCGGAGGTCTTATACCTCTTGACGTGGGCACGAGCCTGAAATCCCAATTTCAGCCCTCGAAACATCTCATATGTTCCGCGATGTTTCGGAAAACGTCTTTGGTGCCTCAACTCTAAACCGTTTAACTGAACTATCACACAGTTATCGAAACGTGTATGTCCGATGTTCGCAACATCCATAGACGACGTTTGGGGTTCAGCACACTGAGCAGTGCATTAAGGACATAAGCTTTCTTCTGTCCGTATAATCGCTACTGTCAACTGTCAACTATATTTTCTCTAGGAACATATCTAAAACAGTGGAACTAAAGTGCGAGCTTACGAAATAATATGCAAAGATCTTTTGACTATGTTCATGATAATTAAGTTCATCTCATGAATTCCCACTCAGATAGACATCCCTCTAGTCATCTAAGTGATTACATGATCCGAGTCAACTAGGCCGTGTCCGATCATCACGTGAGACAGACTAGTCATCATCGGTGAACATCTTCATGTTGATCGTATCCTCCATACGACTCATGCTCGACCTTTCGGTCTATTGTGTTCCGAGGCCATGTATATACATGCTAGGCTCGTCAAGTTAACCTAAGTGTTTCGCGTGTGTAAATCTGGCTTACACCCGTTGTATGTGAACGTAAGAATCTATCACACCAGATCATCACGTGGTGCTTTGAAACGATGAACTTTCGCAACGGTGCACAGTTAGGTGGAACACTTTCTTGAAATTTTAATGAGGGATCATCTTATTTACTACCGTCGTTCTAAGCAAATAAGATGTATAAACATGATAAACATCACATGCAATCAAATAGTGACATGATATGGCCAATATCATTTTGCTCCTTTTTATCTCCATCTTCGGGGCTCCATGATCATCATCGTCACCGGCATGACACCACGATCTCCATCATCATGATCTCCATCATCGTGTCTCCATGAAGTTGTCTCGCCAACTTATTACTTCTACTACTATGGCTACTGGTTAGCAATAAAGTAAAGTAATTACATGGCATTTGTTCAACGACACGCAGGTCATACAATAAATTAAGACAACTCCTATGGCTCCTGCCGCTTGTCATACTCATCGACATGCAAGTCGTGATTCCTATTACAAGAACATGATCAATCTCATACATCACATATCATTCATCACATTCTTCTTGGCCATATCACATCACATAGCATACCCTGCAAAAACAAGTTACACGTCCTCTAATTGTTGTTTGCATGTTTTACGTGGCTGCTATGGGTTTCTAGCAAGAACGTTTCTTACCTACGCAAAACCACAACGTGATATGCCAATTGCTATTTACCCTTCATAAGGACCCTTTTCATCGAATCCGTTCCGACTAAAGTTTGAGAGACTGGCACCCGCTAGCCACCTTATGCACCAAGTGCATGTCAGTCGGTGGAACCTGTCTCACGTAAGTGTACGTGTAAGGTCGGTCCGGGCCGCTTCATCCCACAATACCGTCGAAACAAGATTGGACTAGTAACGGTAAGCATATTGAACAAAATCAACACCCACAACTACTTTGTGTTCTACTCGTGCAAAGAATCTACGCAATAAACACCGCATCGATACCCTTTGTTGGAGAGCGAGCAGAAATTCAAAATTTTCCTACGTGTCACCAAGATCTATCTATGGAGAAACCAGCAACGCGGGGAAGGAGAGTGCATCTACATACCCTTGTAGATCGCTAAGCGGAAGCGTTCAAGTGAACGGGGTTGAAGGAGTCGTACTCGTCGTGATCCAAATCACCGGAGATCCTAGTGCCGAACGGACGGCACCTTCGCGTTCAACACACATGCAGCCCGGTGACGTCTCCCATGCCTTGATCCAGCAAGGAGAGAGGGAGAGGTTGAGGAAGACTCCGTCCAGCAGCAGCACAACGGCGTGGTGGTGGAGGAGGAGCGTGGCAATCCTTCAGGGCTTCGCCAAGCACCGCGAGACATGAGGAGAAAGAGAGGTAGGGCTACGCCAACATGAGAAGAACTTCGTGTGTTGGGCTGCCCCTTTGCCTCCACTATATATAGGGGGAGAGGGGGGGCTGCGCCCCCAACCTAGGGTTCCACCCCTAGGGGCGGCGGCCAGCCCTAGATCCCATCTAGGGGGCGGCCAAGGGGGAGGAGTGCCTCCCAAGTCAAGTGGAGGCCCTCCCCCTTAGGGTTTCCCCTCTCCCATGCGCATGGGCCTTGGGGGGGCTGGAGCCCCTGGCCCATTAAGGCTACGGCGCCCCCTTACAGCCCATGTGCTATATTGGACGTGGTGGAACAATTTCCGGACCTCCGGAATCCTCCGGAACCTTCTGGAAGCTTCCCGGTACAATACCAGAAAAACCCGAACTTTTCCCGGAACCCGAACAACAACTTTCCATATATAAATCTTTACCTCTGGACCATTCCAGAACTCCTCGTGACGTCCGGGATCTCATCCGGGACTCCGAACAACATTCAGTAACCGCATACAAACTTCCTTTATAACCCTAGCGTCATCGAACCTTAAGTGTGTAGACCCTACGGGTTCGGGAACCATGCAGACATGACCGAGACGTTCTCCGGTCAATAACCAACAGTGGGATCTGGATACCCATGTTGGCTCCCACATGTTCCACGATGATCTCATCGGATGAACCACGATGTCGAGGATTCAATCAATCCCGTATACAATTCCCTTTGTCTAGCGGTATTGTACTTGCCCGAGATTCGATCGTCGATATGCCGATACCTTGTTCAATCTCGTTCCCGGCAAGTCTCTTTACTCGTTCCGTAACACATCATCCCGTGATCAACCCCTTGGTCAGGTTGTGCACATTATGATGATGTCCTACCGAGTGGGCCCAGAGATACCTCTCCGTCACACGGAGTGACAAATCCCAGTCTCGATTCGTGCCAACCCAACAGACACTTTCGAAGATACCTGTAGTGCACCTTTATAGCCACCCAGTTACGTTGTGACGTTTGGTACACCCAAAGCATTCCTATGGTATCCGGGAATTGCACAATCTCATGGTCTAAGGAAAAGATACTTGACATTAGAAAAGCTTTAGCATATGAACTACACGATCTTTGTGCTAGGTTTAGGATTGGGTCTTGTCCATCACATCATTCTGCTAATGATGTGATCCGTTATCAACGACATCCAATGTCCATGGTCGAAACTGTAACCATCTATTGATCAACGAGCTAGTCAACTAGAGGCTTACTAGGGACATGGTGTTGTCTATGTACCCACACATGTATCTGAGTTTCCTATCAATACAATTATAGCATGGATAATAAACGATTATCATGAACAAGGAAATATAATAATAACTAATTTATTATTGCCTCTAGGGCATATTTCCAACACCGGCCGTCCCCCTGGGATCACGAACCGGGACAAATACCTCCATTGGTCCCAGTTCGTGGCTGAACCGGGACTAATGGGCTGACCCGGCCTGGACCATTGCCCCCTTTTCTACTAGTGCATGTTACCCCTAGTATACAAAAAAATAACAACCAGTGAACACCATGGGGCGGCGGGGCATTGGGTGCAGGGAGGGGCATAGTTGGAAAAGTCCTAAAAAGTCTCAAAAAGACTCTCCTTGAGAGTCTTCTTCATTTAGTCCAAAAAAAGCAACTTTTAGTCCCTAGTAGTCCCTCCTGTTTGGTTAAAAAGTCTCTAAGAAGGACTTTTTCTAGTCCCTACATCAAAAAGTCCCTGGAAACAAATACCCCCTCAGCCCCGCACCCACCCACCCACCCTGATTTCTCTAAGCAAAGAACGGATAGCTCGGACTCCAAGAAGAGCAGATGCGTACAGGGGGTGTTGTATTGGTGCACGCACGAGCTTAGATCTTCTGCAAAACGAGGCATGTATGTAAGTTCAGTTAGGAAAACGATGGATGCATTTGCACGATGAATCGCTGCAACATCTTGTGGTTCTGTGCCATGGAGTATATATATCTGGAGATCATGTGTTGTGGGATCGGTATCGAATCAACCGCGTCATGATATTAGCCGCCAGGGGAAACAACTAGAAGCGTTCCATGACGTAGCATCCAAATCCAAGCATTCAACCACAGTCGCAGTCCTGCTTATTATGGCCATTGGTGGCGGCTCCAGTGCGGCGTTAGGGTTAGTAGCAATGATGACCAGCAAAGGCCGGACACTGTTGGCAAGAGACTCGGCAAGGTCGTCCGGCCAGTGGCCACCTGCTCCGTCCCCCGGTGCCACTGGCTCCGTCGCGTCTGTTGGGGAACGTAGTAATTTTAAAAAAATCCTATGCACACGTAAGATCATGGTGATGCATAGCAACGAGAGGGGAGAGTGTTGTCTACGTACCCTCGTAGACCGTAAGCGGAAGCGTTATGACAACGCGGTTGATGTAGTCGTACGTCTTCACGATCGACCGATCCTAGCACCGAAAGTATGGCACCTCCGCGATCTGCACACGTTCGGCTCGGTGACGTCCCGCGAACTCACGATCCAGCAGAGTGTCGGGGAAGAGCTTCGTCAGCACGACGGCATGATGACAGTGATGATGAAGCTACCGGCGCAGGGCTTCGCCTAAGCACTACGATGATATGACCGAGGTGGATTATGGTGGAGGGGGCCACCGCACACGACTAAGAGATCAATAATCAACTTGTGTATCCTAGGGTGCCCCCCTGCCCTGTATATAAAGGAGCAAGGGGGGATGCCGGCCGGCCCTTGGGGCGGCCAGGAGACGAGCCCTCCTCCTAGTAGGTGTAGGACTCCCCTTTCCTAGTCCTACTAGGAGGGGGGAAGGAAGGAGGAGAGGGAGAAGGAAAAGGGGGCGGCGCCGCCCCCCCTTCCCTAGTCCAATTCGGACTAGAGGAGGAGGGGGCGCGCGGCCTGCCTTGGCTGGCCCTCTCTCTCCAGTAAGGCCCATGTGGCCCATTAGTTCCCCAGGAGGGGTGGGGGGGTTCCGGTAACCCTCCAGCACTCTAGTTTTCTCCGAAATCACTTGGAACACTTCCAGTGTCCGAATATAGCCATCCAATATATCAATCTTTATGTCTCGACCATTTTGAGACTCCTCGTCATGTCTGTGATCACATCCGGGACTCCGAACTACCTTCGGTACATCAAAACACAAAAACTCATAATACCAATCGTCACCGAACTTTAAGCGTGCGGACCCTACGGGTTCGAGAAGTATGTAGACATGACCGAGACACGTCTCCGGTCAATAACCAATTGCGGAAGCTGGATGTTCATATTGGCTCCCACATATTCTACGAAGATCTTTATCGGTCAAACCGCATAACAACATATGTTGTTCCCTTTGTCATCGGTATGTTACTTGCCCGAGATTCGATCGTCGGTATCTCAATACCTAGTTCAATCTCGTTACCGGCAAGTCTCTTTACTCGTTCCGTAATGCATCATCCCGCAACTAGCTCATTAATCACATTGCTTTCAAGGCTTATAGTGATGTGCATTACCGAGAGGGCCTAGAGATACCTCTCCGACAATCGGAATGACAAATCCTAATATCGATCTATGCCAACTCAACAAGTACCACCGGAGACACCTGTAGAGCACATTTATAATTACCCAGTTACGTTGTGACGTTTGGTAGCACACAAAGTGTCCCTCCGGTATTCGGGAGTTGCATAATCTCGTAGTCATATGAACATGTATAAGTTATGAAGAAAGCAATAGCAATAAACTAAACGATCATAGTGCTAAGCTAACGGATGGTTCAAGTCAATCACATCATTCTCTAATGATGCGATCCTTCATCAAATGACAACTCATTTCTATGGCTAGAAAAATTAACCATCTTTGATTAACAAGCTAGTTAAGTAGAGGCATACTACTGACACTCTGTTTGTCTATGTATTCACACATGTACCAAGTTTCCGGTTAATACAATTCTAGCATGAATAGTAAACATTTATCATGAAATAAGGAAATAAATAATAACTTTATTATTGCCTCTAGGGCATATTTCCTTCAGTCTCCCACTTGCACTAGAGTCAATAATCTAGTTCACATCGCCATGTGATTTAACACCAATAGTTCACATCACCATGTGATTAACACCCATAGTTCACATAGCCATGTAACCAACACTCAAAGGGTTTACTAGAGTTAGTAATCTAGTTCACATCGCCATGTGATTAACACCCTAAGAGTACTAAGGTGTGATCATGTTTTGCTTGCGAGAGAAGCTTAGCCAATGGGTCTGTCACATTCAGAGCCGTGTGTATTTTGCAAATTTCTATGTCTACAATGCTCTGCATGGAGCTACTCTACCTAATTGCTCCCATTTTCAATATGTATCCAGATTGAGACTTAGAGTCATCTGGATCAGTGTCAAAGCTTGCATCGGCATAACTCTTTGAGACGAACTCTTTATCACCTCCATCACCGAGAAATGTTTCCTTATTCCACTAAGGATAATTTTGACCACTGTCCAGTGATCCACTCTTGGAACAATATTGTACCCTCCAGCCAAACTCATGGTGAGGTTCACAATAGGTATGGTACACAACATGGCAGACTTTATAGAACCTATGACTGAGGCATAGGGAATGAATTTTCATTCTCTTTCTATTTTCTGTAGTTCTCGGGCATTGAGTCTGACTCAACTTCACACCTTGCAACATAGGCAAGAACTCCTTCTTCGACTGTTCCATTTTGAACTACTTCAAAATCTTGTCAAGGTATGTACTCATTGAAAAAACTTATCAAGCATCTTGTTCTATCTCTATAGATCTTGATGCTCAATAAGTATGCAGCTTCACCGAGATCTTTCCTTGAAAAACTCCTTTCAAACACTCCTTTATGCTTTCCAGAAAAATTATACATTATTTTCGATCAACAATATGGCATTCACATATACTTATCAGAAATGCTGTAGTGCTCCCACTCACTTTCTTGTAAATACAGGCTTCTCCAAAAGTCTGTATAAAACCATATGCTTTGATCACACTATCAAAGCGATCATTCCAACTCCGAGATGCTTACACCAGTCCATAAATGGATTACTGGAGCTTACACACTTTGTTAGCACCTTTTGGATTGAAAAAACCTTCTGGTTGCATCATATACAACTCTTCTTTAATAAATCCGTTAAGGAATGCGGTTTTTACACCCATTTGCCACATTTCATAAAATGCGGCAATTGCTAACATGATTCAGACAGACTTAAGCATCGATACGAGTGAGAAAATCTCATCGTATTCAACACTTTGAACTTGTCGAAAACCTTTTTCGACAATTCAAGCTTTGTAGATAGTAACACTACTATCAGCGTCCGTCTTCCCCTTGAAGATCCATTTATTCTCAATGGCTCGCCGATCATTGGGCAAGTCAATCAAAGTCCATACTTTGTTCTCATACATGGATCCCATCTCAGATTTCATGGCCTCAAGTCATTTCATGGAATCTGGGCTCATCATCGCTTCCTCATAGTTCGTAAGTTCATCATGGTCTAGTAACATGACTTCCAGTACAAGATTACCTTACCACTCTAGTGCGGCTCGTGCTTTTGTTGACCTACGAAGTTCTGTAGTAACTTGATCAGAAGTTTCATGATCATCATCATTAGCTTCCTCACTAACTAGTGTAGGAATCATTGGAGCTGATTTCTGTGATGAACTACTTTCCAATAAGGGAGCAGGTACAATTACTTTATCAAGTTCTACTTTCCTCCCACTCACTTCTTTCAAGAGAAACTTCTTCTCTAGAAAGAATCCACTCTTAGCAACAAAGATCTTGCCCTCGGATCTGTGATAGAAGGTGTACCCAACAATTTCCTATTGGGTATCCTATGAAGATGCACTTCTCCGATTTGGGTTTTGAGCTTATCACGTTGAAACTTTTTCACATAAGCATCGTAACCCCAAATTTTAAGAAACGATAGCTTGCAAAACCACAATTCATATGGTGTCATCTCAACGGATTTTTAGATGGTGCCCTATTTAACGTGAATGCAGCTGTCTCTAATGCATAACCCCAAAACGATAGTGGTAATTCGGTAAGAGACATCGTAGATTGCACCATATCTAATAAAGTATGGTTATGATGTTCGGACACACCATTACGCTGTGTTGTTCCATGTGGTGTGAGTTGCGAAGCTATTTCACATTGTTTCAAATGAAGATCAAACTCGTAACTCAAATATTCGTTTCCGCGATCAAATCGTAGAAACTTTATTTTCTTGTTACGATGATTTTCCACTTCACTCTGAAATTCTTTGAACTTTTCAAATGTTTCAAACTTATGTTTCATCAAGTAGATATACCCATATCTACTCAAATCATCTGTGAAGGTCAGAAAATAATGATACCCGCCGCGAGCCTCAACACTCTTCGGATCGCATACATCAGTATGTATTATTTTCAATAAGTCAGTTGCTCGCTCCATTGTTCCGGAGAACGGAGTCTTGGTCATCTTGCCCATGAGGCATGGTTCGCAAGCATAAGGTGATTCATAATCAAGTGATTTCAAAAGTCCATCAACATGGAGTTTCTTCATGCGCTTTACACCAATATGACCTAAATGGCAGTGCCACAAATATGTTGCACTATCATTATCAACTTTGCATCTTTTGGCATCAATATTATGAATATGTGTATCACTACGATCAAGATTCAACAAACCATTCACCTTGGGTGTATGACCTCAGGAGGTTTTATTCATGTAAACATAATAACAATTATTCTTTGACTTAAATGAATAACCATATTGCAATAAACATGATCCAATCATATTATGCTCAACGCAAACACCAAATAACATTTATTTTAGGTTCAACACTAATCCCGAAGGTAAAGGGAGTGTGCGATGGTGATCTTATCAACCTTGGAATCACTTCCAATTCACATCATCACCTCGCCCTTAACTAGTCTCTGTTTGTTTTGCAACTCCCGGTTCGAGTTACTACTCTTAGCAACTGAACGAGTATCAAATACTGAGGGGTTGCTATAAACACCAGTAAAGTACACATCAATAACATGTATATCAAATATACTTTTGTTCACTTTGTCATCCTTCTTATCCGTCAAGTATCTAGGGCAGTTCCACTTCCAGTGACCATTTCCTTTGGAGTAGAAGCACTCAGTTCCAGGCTTGGGTCTAGCTTTGGGCTTCTTCATGGGAGCAGCAACTTGCTTGCTATTCTTCTTTGAAGTTCCTCTTTCTTTTCCTTTGCCCTTTTCTTTGAAACTAGTGATCTTGTTAATCATCAACACTTGATGCTATTTCTTGATTTCTACCTTCGCCCATTTCAGCATCGCGAAGAGCTTGGGAGTTAGTTTCGTCATACCTTGCATATTATAGTTCATCACTAAGTTCTAGTAACTAGAGAACTTTGTCAATTACTATCTTATCTGGAAGATTAACTCCCACTTGATTCAAGCAATTGTAGTACTCAGATAATCTGAGCACATGCTCACTGGTTGAGCTATTCTCCTCCATCTTGTAGGCAAAGTATTGTCAGAGGTCTCATACCTCTCGACATGGGCATGAGTATGAAATACCAATTTCAACTATTAGAAAATCTTATATGCTCCGTGACATTCAAACATTTTTTAAGTCCCGGTTCTAAGCCGTAAAGCATGGTGCACTAAACTATTAAGTAGTCATCATACCGAGCTTTGTCAAACGTTCATAACGTGTGCATATGCTAATAGGTCCGTCACCTAGCGGTGCATCAAGGATATAATTCTTCTGTGCAGCAATGAGGATAACCCTCAGATCATGGACCTAGTCCGCATCATTGCTACTATCATCTTTAAACATAGTTTTTCTCTAGGAACATATCAAAAATAAATGGGGAGCTACATCGCGAGCTATTGATCTACAACATAGTTATGCAAATACTACCAGGACTAAGTTCATGATAAATTAAAGTTCAATTAATCATATTACTTAAGAACTCCCACTTAGATAGACATCCCTCTAATCATCTAAGTGATCACGTGATCCATATCAACTAAACCATGTACGATCATCACGTGAGATGGAGTAGTTTTCAATGGTGAACATCACTATGTTGATCATATCTACTATATGATTCACGCTCGACCCGCCATATATGCATATGCTAGGCTCGTCAAGTCTAACCCGAGTATTCTGCGTGTGCAAAACTGACTTACACCCGTTGTATGTGAATGTAGAGCTTATCACACCCGATCATCACGTGGTGTCTCGGCACGACGAACTGTAGCAACGGTACATACTCAGGGAGAACACTTCTACCTTGAAATTTAGTGAGTGATCATCTTATAATGCTACCGCCGTACTAAGAAAAATAAGATGCATAAAAGATAAACATCACATGCAAAAATATGTGACATGATATGGCCATCACCATCTTGTGCCTTTGATCTCCATCTCCAAAGCACCGTCATGATCTCCATCGTCACCGGCATGGCACCATGATCTCCATCATCTTGATCTCTATCAATGTGTCGTCACATGATCGTCTCGCCAACTATTGCTTTTTGCAACTATTGCTATCGCATAGCATAAAGTAAAGCAATTATATGGTGCTTGCATCTTATGCAATAAAGACACAATCATAAGGCTCCTGTCAGTTGCCGATAACTTTAACAAAATATGATCATCTCATACAAAAATTTATTCTCATCACGTCTTGACCATATCACATCACATCACAACAAGCCCTACAAAAACAAGTTAGACATCCTCTACTTTGTTGTTGCAAGTTTTACGTGGCTGCTACGGGCTTCTAGCAAGAAACGTTCTTACCTACGCATCAAAACCACAACATTTTTTCATCAAGTGTGTTGTTTTAATCCTCAACAAGGACCGGGCGTAGTCACACTCGATTCAACTAAAGTTGGAAAAACAGACACCCACTAGCCACCTGTGTGTGAAGCACGTCGGTAGAACCAGTCTCGCATAAGCGTACACGTAATGTCGGTCTGAGCCGCTTCATCCAAAAATACCGCTGAATCAAAGTATGACATGCTGGTAAGCAGTATGACTATTATCGCCCACAACTCTTTGTGTTCTACTCGTGCATATAACATCTACGCATAGACCTGGCTCTGATACCACTGTTGGGGAACGTAGTAATTTCAAAAAAATTCCTACGCACACGCAAGATCATGGTGATGCATAGCAACAAGAGCGGAGAGTGTTGTCTACGTACCCTCGTAGGCCGTCAGCGGAAGAGTTATGACAACGCGGTTGATGTAGTCGATCCTAGCACCGAAAGTACAGCACCTCCGTGATCTGCACACGTTCGGCTCGGTGACGTCCCACGAACTCACGATCCAGTAGAGTGTCGGGGAAGAGCTTCGTCAGCACGACGGCATGATGGCGGTGATGATGAAGCTACTGGCGCAGGGCTTCGCCTAAGCACTACGACGATATGACCGAGGTGAATTGTGGTGGAGGGGGGCAACGCACACGGCTAAGAGATCACTGATCAACTTGTGTATCCTAGGGTGCCCCCTTGCCCCCGTATATAAAGGAGCAAGGGGGGAGGCCGGCCGGCCCTTGGGGCGCGCCAGGAGAGGAGGAGTCCTCCTCCTAGTAGGAGTAGGACTCCCCTTTCCTAGTCCTACTAGGAGGGGGAAAGGAAGGAGGAGAGGGAGAAGGAAAGGGGGGAGCCGCCCCCTTCCCTACTCCAAGTCAGACCAGAGGGGGGAGGGGAAGGCGGCCTGCCCTGGCCGGCCCTCTCTCTCTCCACTAAGACCCATGTGGCACATTAGTTCAGCAAGGGGCGTTCCGTTAACCCTCCGGCACTCGGTTTTCTCTGAAATCACTTGGAACACTTCCGGTGTCCGAATATAGCCGTCCAATATATCAATCTTTATGTCTCGACCATTTCGAGACTCCTCGTCATGTCCGTGATCACATCTGAGACTCCGAACTACCTTCGGTACATCAAAACACATAAACCCATAATATCGATCGTCATCGAACTTTAAGTGTGCGGACCCTACGGGTTCGAGAACTATGTAGACATGATCGAGACACGTCTCCGGTCAATAACCAATAGCGGAAGCTGGATGTTCATATTGGCTCCCACATATTCTACGAAGATCTTTATCAATCAAACCGCATAACAACATACGTTGTTCCCTTTGTCATCGGTATGTTACTTGCCCGAGATTCGATCGTCGCTATCTCAAAACCTAGTTCAATCTCGTTACTGGCAAGTCTCTTTACTCGTTCTGTAATGCATCATCCCGCAACTAGCTCATTAGTCACATTGCTTTCAAGGCTTATAGTGATGTGCATTATCGAGAGGGCCTAGAGACACTACAAGAAATATGTCAACTAGTGACCTTTTGTCAGTGACCCTGGAAGAATTGGTCATAGATCTATGACCATTTCAGACCAATTGGTCAAAAGCTGTTCGAGGGGCTCCAAACCCTAAACCATTGCGACCATTTTGGTCAGAAAGGTCGTAATTTCCTTACATGAAAAGGTCACAAAGCAAACAATGCTAGTCCGCTGCCTTATTTCTAGTTGTTAATGACCAATATAGATGGTCATAGCCTTGTAGATTGTGGTGGGTTGTGATGACTAGGCGCCATCTCATCAGTTTTGCCTATGTGTCATGTCCATGTGGCGGTTTTTGCCCTAGGTTGTGAAGCAACCTATATTTCTGTTATTCCCAAAATTCCGAGAAAAATCTCATAAATTCTTTGGGTCATATCTTCGTCAAATATGTAAAAACCTTCCTTGCCTAGTTCAAAAATAATTCAAAAATATTCATTTTCCTATTCTGATCAGAGCAGCACTTTGTGAAGGAAGTACCACTTTGGCATGTCCAAATGGTATCCATTTTCTACAGTGCTTTCCTATGCCCAAATAACCATCCTCCACCAAATGCCAGCTCAATCCATTCATTATTTTGGGCCCAGCTTCAACATTCGTATTTATGTCCAGTGTGGTAGTTTGTAAAGCAAGTACCACCTAGGCTCCTCCTTTTGAGGTAAAAATTTGTGAAGACGGTCTTCTTAGTAACTGATCATCATCAGCCAAAACTCACGCCCATTAGCCATGTGCATTTCCCGTATTGCAAATCAAACACTTGGCTGCTAATTCATGTTTGAGCATCGATCGGTCTCCTCGTGAGAATCTTATGTTGTGATTTTATTCCTAGCACCTACCTGGGAAGTGCCCAACCCACTAGACATGCCTAGGCCGCCCAAACCACATGGCAACGCCACGGTCACGCGGTGACCACGCGGCGGGCATGCGAGCTTACGCGCTCTAGAGTTGGGGCCCTCGGCCACCGTCCAAACCTCGATGTCTCGCCATCAAACCATGTATTTCTGATTACATAGATACTTATTTACCTAGAAATGATTTTTGGAAAAAATAAAGAGCAAACTATGAGGCAGCTGCAGTTCAAATTTGACCCGTTTCCAACTGAATCGACGGCAATTTGTCTTTTTCACCAGAGGTGGATCAAAACTTTTTTCACCCAACCATTTTGTCAATTGTGCATTATATATGGCCTAGTATTTTATAAAATTGATTTGGTCCATTTCTGCAACAATTATTTGGTAGTTCCTTCACAAAAAAACCTCCTTTTGGGCACTCGGAAAATGAAAAATGAAATTTCCGTGCAAAGAAAATGAAAACTTCCTTAGGCAACATTGTTTGGAATTACAATATGCACCCTTGTGCACGATATGAGATCATTTTAACAAACTATGCCATGAATGTGGCCATAAGATTGATCATTTGGCTTGAAAGCCATGAATCTTCACGCATGATAGCTCATTTCTGAGAACACTTTTTTTAAAAAATTGCCGTATTACAAGTTTATTATTTTTTCTGGAAACTTGGTCACATATAATGACACAATGCGAAGGTTTTCCAATTTTTTGATTTTTTTTGAATTTTTTTTGCCCGTTTCAAAATGCGGTCAAAACGGTGGGCTTGACCGTTCCTAGCTAGTGGTTGAATCTTGGAATTTTTTTGGTGTTTCTATGATTAAATAGATACTTATGTACCTATAAATGATTTTTGGAAAAAAATAAATAGCAAATTATGAGGCAGCTGCAGTTCAAATTTGACCCGCTTCCAACTGAATCGGCGGAAATTTGTCTTTTTCACCAGAGGTGGATCAAAACTTTTCGAACCCAACCATTTTGTCAATTGTGCATTATATATGGCCTAGTATTTTATAAAATTGATTTGGTCCATTTCTGCAACAATTATTTGGTAGTTCCTTCACAAAAAACCTCCTTTTGGGCACTCGGAAAATGAAAAATGAAATTTCCGTGCAAAGAAAATGAAAACTTCCTTAGGCAACATTGTTTGGGATTCCAATATGCACCCTTGTGCACAATATGAGATCATTTTAACAAACTATGCCATGAATGTGGCCATAAGATTGATCATTTGGCTTGAAAGCCATGAATCTTCACGCATGATAGCTCATTTCTGAGAACACTTTTTTAAAATAATTACGGTATTACAAGTTTATTATTTTTCCTGGAAACTTGGGCACATATAATGACACAATGCGAAGGTTTTCCAATTTTTTGATATTTTTTTAACTTTTTATGCCCATTTCAAAATGCGGTCAACACGGCGGGCTTGACCGTTCCTAGCTATGGGTTGAATCTTGGATTTTTTTTTTGGTGTTTCTCTGATTAAATAGATACTTATTTACCTAGAAATGATTTTTGGAAAAAATAAAGAGCAAACTATGAGGCAGCTGCAGTTCAAATTTGACCCGCTTCCACCTGAATCGGCGGAAATTTGTCTTTTTCACGAGAGGTGGATCAAAACTTTTTCCACCCTACCATTTTGTCAATTGTGCATTAAATATGTCCTAGTATTTTAGAAGATTGATTTGGTCCAATTTTGCAACAATTATTTGGGAGGTCCTTCACAAAAAAACCTCCTTTAGGGCACTCGGAAAATGAAAAATGGTTTTTTCATCCAAAGAAAATGAAAACTTCCTTAGGCAACATTGTTTGCCATTCCAATATGCACCCTTGTGCACAATATGAGATCATTTGAACAAACTATGCCACGAATATGGCCATAAGATTGATCATTTGGCTTGAAAGCCATGAATCTTCACAAATGATAGCTCATTTATGAGAACACCATTTTAAAATAATTGTCGTATTACAAGTTTGTTATTTTTCCTGGGAACTTGGCCACATATAATGACACAATGCGAAGGTTTCCCAATTTTTTGATTTTTTTTGAATTTTTTATGCCCGCTTCAAATGCGATCAAAACTATGGATCGACTGTTCCTAGCAAGTGGTTGAATCTTGGATTTTTTTGGTCTTTCTCTGATTAAATAGATACTTATGCACCTAGAAATGATTTTTGGAAAAATAAATAGTAAACTATGACACAGCTGCAGTTCAAATTTGACCCGCTTCCAAATCAGACGGCTGAAATTTGTCTTTTAACGAGAGGTGGATCAAAACTTTTGAACCCAACCATTTGGTCAATTGTGCATTAAATATGTCCTAGTATTTTATAAAAATGATTTGGTCCAATTTTGCAACAATTATTTGGGAGGTCCTTCACAAAAAAACTACGAGCAAACTATTATTGTTTGTTTAAATGGCTAAAAAATGCTAGAAATATCGGAAATGCATACAAGTTGGTTATCATCCAGAAAATGTTGTATAACTGGAGTGATATTTTTTAGTGGTGCCATTTCTGGAAAAAATTATTGGCAGTTGCTTGACAAATTCCCTCTATTTTTACCACTTAGAAACTATTTTAAATGATACATTTCTTGGACCAATCAGAAGGCAGAACCTCCCTTCCCACGGATCACCCCCCTAAGCCGATCTGAGCCGTCCACACCATACAGATCCAATGTCTCCTAAATGCACGCTAGCCAACCAAACCCTAGCATCGTGCAGCACACTCCCCTCACTCTCCCTCTCCCCGACCCATGCGGCGCCGCCTCCCTCTCCCCGTCCCAGATCTCCCTCCATGACCCAGACCTCCCTCTCCGCCGTCCCAACTCCTACCCCGCCGCCGGCCTCCCCCCAAGCGCCGCTGCTCTTGACCTGCAGCGACCAACGACGACGGCCCCCCGTCGCTGCCCCCTCCTTCCACATCCCGCCGCGGCGAGGAGATCCATTCTCGCCGCTGCTGTTGCCCCCGCCCCCTTCTCCCCGATTCATACCACATCCTCCCACCATAGCTCGCTGCCGAGCCTCCTCCTCCCCTCCTCGCAGATCCAGAGCACAAATCCAAACAGCACACCATTCGCCTGCTCGCTTCCCCTCCCTTTCCTCACACAACCAACCTCGCTGCCGCTGCCGGCTCGGAGATCTCGCCTTCCGCCGGCAGCAGCTATGGACGTCGCCGACTCCGTGGTGGACCCTCCATGAAGTTCGCCAAGGACAGCGTCCGCCTCGTCAAGCCGCCACAAGCCCGACCGCAAGGGTAAGGACCAAAGACTCGCTACTGCTCATCCGGATCCGGTTCGTTTTCCTCTTTCGCCAGATCTGACGCTGATTCGGCGCGCAGAGTTCACCAAGGTGGCGGCGCGGACGACGGTCGGGTTCGTCGTCATGGGGTTCGTCGGCTTCTTCGTCAAGCTCATCTTCATCCCCATCAACAACATCATCGTCGGCTCCGGCTAGGTGTGAATGTGTCTCCTCCGATCCCGTCTCCCTCTTGTAGGTTTAGTTAGACTTGGGTCCTGTTGTCTCGTGCTGTGATCTGTTGGATCTGCGGTGTGCGCGCACAGTCCTGCGATCTGACCAATATTTAGTAAGGTAGATTTTAGTAGATCCTTTTTTCCTCCAAATAGACCTGCCAATTTCTACCTTGTTAGGAGAATTCGGATGAGTCAAGGGTAATCAGCTGTGGGGAACTGGGGTCATGCTTAAGTCATTGCCGCTAGTTGCCTCCACAGGACGAATTGGGGGCATAGGCTGGTTCCTCACCACACAATTTGGGAAAAGAGGAGCTTTGGCAATGTTTCGCTGTTTCTGCACATACCACCAGTTCGCCCAAGTTGGTTTCAATTCAGTGCATCTAAATTGGCACCTACTGAGTAGACAGGTTACATACCAATGTTTGTCCATGGTTCGTGCTATGTGTCGATGTATTCTTCATTCTTTAATGCACCTGTGTTCACACATGGCCAGCTTTATGTATTCACAATATAAAGTTGATCTATACACGCATGGCAAGCTTTTGTAAAATAAGAAAATAGGTAGGAGTCAAAATATTGTAGGACACGTGTTATGCAGTGTTGATCTATACTTTAATGCACCTGTGTTCACGCATGGCCAGCTTTATGTAGCAGTGTCGCGTGTGACCTCAAAAAAGGCTTTGAAAATCCTGATTGAAACTGAAGATGGTACTACTGATTCTCAGACCAGGAACATTGTGTTTCCTGAGCTCTTCCAATCCATTTCTTAGAATCCATGCCGGTGGTGTCTTCTACAATATGTGCATTATTCTATTTACCATGTTCGCTATGGCCGACCAGTCTGTTATAGCTGTTTCATGTGGTCGTCCGATATGTGTGGTGCCAACTGCCATTTCTTTGCTAGCTGATGTCAATAGTCTTTTGGTTCATACAACTTAGTGCCTCATATATGAATGCTCTTTCTGGGTTTTTCAATTTCTCTTCCCCCTATCTTTTGCTGACTACACTGATTATATGCCTGTTCTACACCGATGCTCTTTTTTTATGCTGGTCCTATGTCATGGGTGTCAATATCTACTACGTATTTACTGCTTGTTGTGCAAAATCTTTTGGTTATTGTAAATCATTCCCTGCTGTATAAAGTTTGGTTTTAGTCTGTTGCATTTTGTTGGTTCCTATCTTGTCAATGTATACAACAATATGCTTTCTTGGTGGCCATTTGTGCTTCACATTTTTTGGGTATGCTACTTCTCTAATGAGTGGGTGCATCTCTTCTTTGTTTTATCATTCTATATTGTTTTCCTAACCTTTTTGGTATTCTGCTTTCTCCTTGCAGATGGCAAGCACCATTTTGTTGGTTCCTGTCTTGCCAATGTCTACAGCAATGTGTGAGTCCTCTGTCTCATCTGTGGCATTACAGTAGGGCAACTCATAATGGGTCTATCAATATATTTTTAGCCCTATGAAGATAGATAAAGAGGTTGATATCAGTGCCATTCTGATAAATATTTCTATTGCTGTCCTAGTGTAGCGAAGGTAGCCTAGTCGACTATGGTCGCGTAGTTAGTCATGCATACAGTTTCATCTGACTGGAGCAGGAGCCCAGTTTGTGCTGATTGTCAATTCTCATTGTGGTTGTCCCTATATCTGTGTGACTGATTGTATTTGTATCTGTGTTGTAACTGTGTCATGACAGAAGGAGCCCAGTATATTTGTATGACTGTGATTGATTCTCGCTGTTGTTATTTGAAATATTACTTGTGTTTTCTGTCTGTTCTTATTTAAACATGGTTATTTATTTCTGTCAAATTGTCAAATTGTAATCTGAATAATATGATGCTACCAATAGGGTCCCACTTTAATAGAACCTGACAACTGGGACCCATCTGACTAGTGGACCCTTCTTTTGGGAAAAAAAAGAAAAACTAAATTTGTTTAGACAAAAAGGCCACAACCCAACAATAAAAAGGCTGCAATATTGGGCTTGGCCCATGAACCCAACCAAAAATTGACAGACAAAAAAAACACAAATAGGCTGAATTGTTGGGCTAGGCCCATGTAGAAAACCAAATTGGACCGGGCTGTATCTTGTGCCACATCAGCTTGCCACGCTGGATGCCTATGTGGCATGGGGAGGTTGCTAGTGACCAAAACGCCACAGTAGGAATATTTTGGTTGGAAACGTCCACGACCTTCTCACAGAGAAGGTCGCTATAGTCAGTTAACGACCGCCAGCTTTTGACCTTCTGTTTTTGGTCACAAAAAGGTCGCAAATGAAAAACTATGACCTTTCAGTGACCAATAGTGGAGGTCACAAGTTGACATATTTCTTGTAGTGAGATACCTCTCCGACAATCGGAGTGACAAATCCTAATCTCGATCTATGCCAACTCAACAAGTACCATCGGAGACACCTGTAGAGCACCTTTATAATTACCCAGTTACGTTGTGACGTTTGGTAGCACACAAAGTGTTCCTCCGGTATTCGGGAGTTGCATAATCTCATAGTCATATGAACATGTATAAGTTATGAAGAAAGCAATAGCAATAAACGAAACGATCATAGTGCTAAGCTAACGGATGGTTCAAGTCAATCACATCATTCTCTAATGATGTGATCCTTCATCAAATGACAACTCATGTCTATGGCTAGAAAACTTAACCATCTTTGATTAACGAGCTAGTCAAGTAGAGGCATACTAGTGACACTCTGTTTGTCTATGTATTCACACATGTACTAAGTTTCGGGTTAATACAATTCTAGCATGAATAATAAACATTTATCATGAAATAAGGAAATAAGTAATAACTTTATTATTGCCACTAGGGCATATTTCCTTCAACGTCACCCAGACCTCCACGCGTGCACGCCTCTCCTCTTCACCACCAAAGCGCGACAGCAGCCAGATACAGCGACGGAGTAAAAGCGATGGATGGATGGATGGATGCAACCGAAAGGGGAAAATGTCAAATCCACCTTTTATTACTGACCATAAAATCTCAGAGCTTTTGGCCTTTTTCAGCTAACTGATTACGCACTACGCCACCGGGCGCACGGTTTACACACGGCTGCACTCCTAACTGTTTTTTGATAAAGGGAATATATTAATACCGCGAAGATACCAATTACACCCGGCCTCTGCAACAATGCAATACCTTAATGGTATTATGGATGCACACAATAAAAAAAAACAAGAAAAAGAAGCTAAAAAAGAAAAGCCCCGCTACATAATTTCAGTCCATGCAACAATAATACAATCACCACCAAAACAACACCTGAAGTCCAAGTTCTCCAAAAGTGACGCCTCAAAGAAGGAAACGGTGCACAAACGCTGTCATCACCCGATCATAGATCTTGGGGTTTTCACCGCGGAGATAGTCCCCGCTCTCAAAACAATACCTTCAACAAGACCATTGCCAGGCACAACCAATTAAGGCCAGACGTTGGATTTTCACCCTAAGAAGTAAGACTTTGAACTGCACCTGTGCTGCCGCCCCCACTTACATATCGCTGCAACAAAATTCGAAACTCCAAGCAAGTTCCTCATCGCCACAAAGGCTCCAATCACCATTACCAGTCCTTAGATCTCGGCTTCCATGACATTCTCCACCTCTGACTTCACCATGGAACTAAACATATCCCATGATGGCAACAGATAGCAGAGCTTCGCATCGCATCACTCCCTCCTTAACGGAGAACCAGTGGGCACGGCCGAATCTCACCCGATCCAGCAATCTCCAAGCATAACGCGCCCATGGTAGTTCGCCAGCGGAGCCTTCCGGAAACCGACACTCTGACCAGATCAAGAAGGACATGCGTCAGGCAGATCTTCGTCTTGTCACTTGAGGAACCGACCGCCCCCTTATTTCAGGCCGAGCCTGCAACCCCCACGCCACCGCGGCACCCCGGATCAGATAGGGTCGGTGTGCGGATCTGGCGCCGCATCGGGTGCAGCAGGGGCGTCGGGAAAGGGCGCCTCGCCGGTTGCCAACAGTGCGCCGTCGCGCATGAAGGAGAAGGCCACCCAAACGCCATGGCCGGCTGCCGCCTCGGCCCTGAATCTGAGGGGAAAACAACCTTGAATCTGAGGGGAAAACACCGCGCCGCGAGAGAGAGCTTGCCCCGCCGCTGCCGTCCGCGGCACGGGCTATGCCCGGTCGCCTCCTCTGGCGATGACGAGGGGGAGATGGAGGTGAGGGGCTTGAGGTGGCCGGCGGCTGGGTCTCCCCCATGTTGCCCGTCGAAAGGAGGGATATGGCTTGGTGTCTGCTTAATTTTAAAAATTTAGTATCGGCTTAATTTTAAAACCACTACTTGATTATACTCCCTCCGTTCCTAAATATAAGTTTTTTTAGAGATTTCAGTATGGATTAAATACGGGGTAAAATGAGTGAATCTACACTAGTCCGTATGTAGTTTATATCTGCTTTTATGTAGAAACGGAGGGAGTATACTAGTTCGTTCACGAGTCCTAACATCTGATTATGACTAACGCATTGTTAACTGCGGGTCATAATAACAAAAAAACATTCCATCCCCACTGCAATAATAGCACGTCATCCATGATCCATGAGCACATTTTAATTCTAATTCGCTCATGTCTACATTGTTAACAACAAATGTAGGTGTAGCTATTAGTGCGTGGGGGTGGATCAAAATAGCCCGAAAGATTAGGATCGCACGAAGCGATCTAGGAGGCCACGAGGGTTCCCTGCGCGCCGCCGGTGACGCCGCCGGTTCTGTCGTGGTTTTGTCATGGCAGATGTCCTCATGAAAGGACTTAGTCGCGGGGCCATCGTACGGGTTAACTTAGAGGGGTTAAAGCGGACGCAAAGACACAAGAGTTATACTAGTTCGGCCCCTTCAATGAAGGTAAAAGCCTACGTCTAGTTTGTAATGGGATTGATGTGATCTCGGCGACTAGGGAGCAAATAGCTTGCCTAAGCCTCGAGTTGTTTGTTGTCTGTCCCTGAACCGCCATCGGGTCGTCCCCTTATATACACGGGTTGACGCCCGGCCGGTCTACAGAGTCCCGAGGCCGGCTCATACAAGTGTCCGGCTCGGTCTCCTTTCTCTTATCTTACAACACAAGTTACATGGTTATGGCGGTTTTACCATTATGGGCCCTAATCCGCCCCAGGGCCCGGCCTCTAAGCTCTATAGCTAATCGTCATCTTCTCGAGTCTTCGTGGGCTCCATTATGGCTGAGGTGAACCGCCCCCCGGGCGGTTTATATTCAGTAGTTACATCCCCAACATTAGGCCCAGCATTGATTTGAACCTGTTCATGTCAATCTTCAACACCTTAGAAAAACTCTGAATATCTTCCTTCATATTTCATAAACCGCCATCTGTTAAACCGCCATGACGCTATCCTCGAACCCAAAGCAACAGAGCATCTTGACGTCATCTTCATTAAAGAAAACAAAACAATAAGATTCCTTCATTTAATATTATCCCGAAATCGAGGCGACCGCTGCGCCATCTCGCCGCTTTCAACTACTCGATTCTCGCTTTGTCAATTACTTTCTGCCTCATTATAAATAGACCGGAAGGCCCTTTCTCTTCTCCCCCTTCCGCACTTCTTCTTCCTCGCGACGCCCCAGCTTTGAAACTCCGCCGTCGCCTTCGACCTTTGAACGCTGCACCAACCCAAGGCCGCTGCATCAACCTGGCCGTACCAGAGATTCTTGGTGTTCCTCCGCTATCCTGTGCATCCGGTAAGGCTCTTCCTCATACCCTAGATCTGCATCTTAGGGCTCCTGTTCTTATCGTCGTTCATAGGTGTTCATCCCTAGTCTCTTTGTATCCGCTCCATGGCTTCTTAATTCAACCGTAGCATATATCTTGTGCGGTAGCTGCTCCGCATTCAGTTTAGCACTTAGCAGATCTTCCTTTTTGTTCAGAATCTCTTGATAGAACGCACGAACTTCCCTGCTCTTTATAAAGCTTTTATGGATCGCAGAAATTTTTTCTTACTGAATCTTTGGTAGATCCAGATTAATTCCGTCCATGTGTGGAACCTGTTTCTGTCAACACTTAGCAGATTTTCCAGTTCTGTCCCTTCCTCCTAAGGGCGGTTTTATTTTTTGATAGCTAATCCGCCATCCCCCATTAGTCCTCGCTAAACCGAAATTGAACTGAATGTCAATCTGCCGTTTAGCACTGAATAATATGCTGAACCGTTAACGGTAAACCGGTCTTTACTTTTCCTTTCACAGCTTTTTTCTTCCGAATGGCCAAACAATTCTCGCCTGCAATTGGGTTCCGCCCAAGATCATCGAGACACAAATCAATGGATATGTCACCACCGGCGCTTTAGCCTCCAAAAATATCCTTCATTGGCGTGTTCCGGATTCGAATGCCCTCCCGAACCTCAAGAGGGAGAAGTAATTGTATTTATGCAACACTTAGACCGGGATTCAGCCCGCCGGATCAAAATTCTTCCGGATGTCCTCGCAAGTTTCCAACTCCATCCACAAGATATTGGTCCGAACTCAGATCCAATATATGCAACTTTCAAGTCTTCTGCAAGTCTATCTTCAAGAAGAACCAACTGTGGAGTTATTCCGAGATTTCTTTCATTTGAACCGCCGTGACGGAGTTTTCAGATGGTCCTAACACGTAACTTGGTGGCGTTTCAATCCGTAAAAGGAAAGAAGTAGACTTTCCTCACGCCAAACATCATAGTCATCCGAAAGATTGGAACCAAACCTAGTTCTATTGCCGGAATACCGCTCCTAACGGAGAAAACCCCTTGCCGGGTTATCGCCCTCACCGGCTTAGCAACAATCACCCATTGCCTTCACACTTAACCGCCGCAGAACGGAAGAATTTTGCACCCCAAATTATCAAGCTCCGGGCTCTAATGGCCAATGGCTTAACTGTATTGACCTTGTCTGCTGTTGGGTTTCTTGGGGCATCTTGCCATTAAGCCGCCGCCCCGGATTGATGCATGAATACACTGGTAACGTAAAAGACCCTCAACGACATCATGAGCTATCAATAACTGAGCTTGAAATTACCGAGACAGTGAAGAGGATGCTCGATGAACCGATCTCCGTATGCAGCCAAACCGGGTTGGCCTCGTTCGGTGTTTCCAACAAACCGCCTGCGGTAAGACTCCGCTCATCGCTCTACTGATTTTAATGCCTTATTGATATATATTAATCCTTGTTAATTCTCAGGCTAACAGCTCCTTTTGGAAACGAACAAAACCGGCCCGGGTTCCTCGTGTAAAGTCCAAGACCACCAAGAAAGCTGGTAAGAGGAAAACCGCCGAGTCTTCTGAACCGCCGGAGGATGAAGAATCAGATGCTGAGGTAAAACTTTGATTTACTTTGCCCCTTTTTTTTATCATTCATCTGTTGGGGAACGTAGTAATTTCAAAAAATTTCCTACGATCACGCAAGACCATGGTGATGGCATAGCAACGAGAGGGGAGAGTGTCCGTCCACGTACCCTCGAGACCGAAAGCGAAGCGTTATAACAACGCTGTTGATGTAGTCGACGCCTTCACGATCCGACCGATCCAAGCACCGAACGACGGCACCTCCAAGTTCTGCACACGCTCAGCTCGATGACGATCCCGGACTCGATCCAGCAAAGTGTCGGGATGAGTTCCACAAGACGACGGTGTAGTGACGATGTTGATGCTCCACCGACGCAGGGCTTCGCCTAAGCTCCGCGACGATATGACTTCTCCGCGCAGGGCTTCGCTTAAGCTCCGCGACGATATGACCGAAGTGGAATATGGTGGAAGGGGCACCGACACGGCTAAGGAAAGATCCAGAGATCAACTTGTGTGTCATGGGGTGCCCCTGCCCTCAGATATAAAGGAGTAAGGAGGAGGTGGCGGCCAAGGAGGAGGCGACCATGGGGGAGTCCTACTCCCACCGGAGTAGGACTCCTCCTTTCCTAGTAGGAGTAGGAGAAAAGGAAGGGAAGAGAAGAAGGGTGCGCCCCTCCCTAATCCATTCGGACTAGGCCTTGGGGCGCGGCCTGCCCTAGGCAGCCCTCTCTCTTTCCCGCAGGCCCAATAAGGCCCAATACTTCTCCCGGCGAATTCCCGTAACTCTCGGCACTCGAAAAATACCGAATCATTCGAACCTTTCCAACTCCGAATATAGTCGTCCAATATATCGATTTTACGCCTCGACCATTTTGAGACTCCTCGTCATGTCCCCGATCTCATCCAGGACTCGAACTCCTTCGGTACATCAAAACTCATAAACTCATAATATAACTGCCATCGAAACCTTGTTGCGGACCCTACGGGTTCGAGAACTATGTAGACATGACCTAGAACTATTCTTGGTCAATAACCAATAGCGGAACCTGGATGCCCATATTGGCTCCTACATATTCTACTGAAGATCTTTATCGGTCAAACCGCATAACAACATACTTTGTTCCCTTTGTCATCGGTATGTTACTTGCCCGAGATTCGATCGTCGGTATCCAATACCTAGTTCAATCTCGCTACCGCAAGTCTCTTTACTCGTTCGTAATACATCATCTCGTAACTAACTCATTAGTTACAATGCTTGCAAGGCTTAGGTGATGAGTATTACCGAGAAGGCCAGAGATACCTCTCCGACAATCGGAGTGACAAAACCTAATCTCAAATACGCCAACCCAACATGTACCTTTGGAGACACCTGTAGTACTCCTTTATAATCACCCAGTTACGTTGTGACGCTTGGTAGCACCAAAGTGTTCCTCCGTAAACGGAGTTGCATAATCTCATAGTTACAGGAACATGTATAAGTCATGAAGAAAGCAATAGCAACATACTAAACGATCATGTGCTAGGCTAACGGAATGGGTCATGTCAATCACATCATTCTCCTAATGATGTGATCCCGTTAATCAAATGACAACTCATGTCTATGGCTAGGAAACTTAACCATCTTTGATTCAACGAGCTAGTCAAGTAGAGGCATACTAGTGACACTATGTTTGTCTATGTATTTTCACATGTATTATGTTTCCGGTTAATACAATTCTAGCATGAATAATAAACATTTATCATGAAATAAGGAAATAAATAATAACTTTATTATTGCCTCTAGGGCATATTTCCTTCAGTCTCCCACTTGCACTAGAGTCAATAATCTAGTTCACATCATCATGTGATTCAACACTAATATTCACATCTGTATGTGATTAACACCCATAGTTCACATCATCATGTGACCAACACCCAAAGGGTTTACTAGAGTCAATAATCTAGTTCACATCGCTATGTGATTAACACCCAAAGAGTACTAAGGTATGATCATGTTTTGCTCGTGAGAGAAGCTTAGTCAACGGGTCATCACATTCAAGCCGTATCTATTTTGCAAATATTCTATGTCTACA
This sequence comes from Aegilops longissima, assembly GCA_021605205.1. Taxonomy (NCBI): domain Eukaryota; kingdom Viridiplantae; phylum Streptophyta; class Magnoliopsida; order Poales; family Poaceae; genus Aegilops; species Aegilops longissima. Next base: position 812,797,669 of record CM038677.1, read on the forward strand.
ATGCTCGTGACCGAGCTACTCTAGCTAATTGCTCCCACTTTCAATATGTATCCAGATTGAGACTTAGAGTCATCTGGATCAGTGTAAAATGCTTGCATCGATGTAACTCTTTTCGACGGGCTTTTTTTTTTTATCACCTCCATAATCGAGAAATATTTCCTTAGTCCTTACTAAGGATGTTCTTGACCAATGTCCAGTGATCTACTCCTAGATCACCATTGTACTCCCTTGCCAAATTCAGAGCAAGGTACACAATAGGTCTGGTACATAGCATAGCATACTTTATAGAACCTATGATGAGGCATAGGGAATGACTTTCATTCTCTTTTCTATTTTCTGCCGTGGTCGGGATTTTGAGTCTTACTCAATTTCACACCTTTGCAACACAGTGCAAGAACTTTTCTTTGACTGTTCCATTTTGAACTACTTCAAAATCTTGACAAGGTATATATTTATTGAAAAACTTATCAAGCGCCTTGATCTATCTCTATAGATCTTGATGCTCAATATGTAAGCAGCTTCACCGAGGTCCTTTTTTGAAAAACTCCTTTCAAATACTCCTTTATGCTTTGCAGAATAATTCTACATTATTTTCGATCAACAATATGTCATTCACATATTCTTATCAGAAATGCTGTAGTGCTCCCACTCACTTTCTTGTAAATACAGGCTTCTCCAAAAGTCTGTATAAAATCATATGCTTTGATCAACACATCAAAGCATATATTCCAACTCCGAGATGCTTGCACCAGTCCATTGATGGATCGCTGGAGCTTGCACATTTTGTTAGCTCCTTTAGGATTGACAAAAAACTTCTGGTTGCATCATATACAACTCTTCTTTAATAAATCCATTAAAGAATGTAGTTTTGACATCCATTTGCCAGATTTCATAAAATGTGGCAATTGCTAACATGATTCGGACAGACTTAAGAATCGCCACAGTTGAGAAAATCTCATTGTAGTCAACACCTTGAACTTGTCGAAAACCTTTTTGCACAAGTCGAGCTTTGTAGATAGTAACACTACTATCAGCATCTGTCTTCCTCTTGAAGATCCATTTATATAACATGGCTTGCCGATCATCGGCAACTCCATCAAAGTCCATACTTTGTTCTCATACATGGATCCCATCTCAGATTTCATGGCCTCAAGCCATTTCATGAATCTGGGCTCATCATCGCTTCCTCATAGTTTGTAGGTTCATCATGGTCTAGTAACATGATTTCCGAACACGATTACCGTATCACTCAGTGCGGATCTTATTCTCGAAGACCTACGAGGTTTGGTAGCAACTTGATCTGAAGTTTCATGATCATCATCATTAACTTCCTCACTAATTGGTGTAGGAATCATCGAACTGATTTCTGTGATGAACTACTTTCCAATAAGGGAGAAGGTACAATTACCTCATCAAGTTCTACTTTCCTCCCACTCACTTCTTTCGAGAGAAACTTCTTCTAGAAAGGATCCATCTTAGCAACGAAAAACTTGCCTTCGGATCTGTGATAGAAGGTGTACCCAAAAGTTACCTTTGGGTATTCTATGAAGACGCACTTCTCGATTTGGGTTCGAGCTTATCAGTGAAAACTTTTTCACATAAGCATCACAACTCCAAACTTTAAGAAACGACAACTTAGGTTTATCGTTAAACCATAGTTCATACGGTGTCGCCTCAACGGATTTAGATGGTGCCCTATTAAACGTGAATGCAGCTGTCTCTAATGCACAACCCCAAAACGATAGTGGTAAATCGGTAAGATACATCATAGATTGCACCATATCCAATAAAGTGCGGTTATGACGCTCGGACACACCATTATGCTGTGGTGTTCTGTGGCGTGAGTAGTGAAACTATTTCACATTGTTTTAATGAAGGCCAAACTCAGAACTCAAATATTTTTCCTCTGCGATCATATCGTAGAAACTTTATTTTCTTGTTACGATGATTCTTCACTTCACTCTGAAATTCTTTGAACTTTTCAAATGTTTCAGACTTGTGTTTCATCAAGTAGATATACCCATATCTGCTCAAATCATCTGTGAAGGTCGAAAATAACGATACTTGCCGTGAGCTTTAACACTCATCGGACCGCATACATCAGTATGTATTATTTCCAATAAGTCATTTGCTCGCTCCATTGTTCCGAGAACGAGTCTTTAGTCATCTTGCCCATAAGGCATGGTTCGCAAGCATCAAGTGATTCATAATCAAGTGATTCCAAAATCCCATCAGATGGAGTTTCTTCATGCGCTTTACACCAATATGACCTAAACGGCAGTGCCACAAATAAGTTGCACTATCATTATTAACTTTGCATCTTTTGGTTTCAATATTATGAATATGTGTATCACTATGATCGAGATCCAATGAACCATTTTCATTGGGTGTGTAACCATATAAGGTTTTATTCATGTAAATGAACAACAATTTATTCTCTTACTTAAATGAATAATCAGATTGCAATAAACATGATCAAATCATATTTATGCTCAACACCAAATAACACTTATTTAGGTTCCACACTAATCCCGAAAGTATAGGGAGTGTGCGATGATGATCATATCAATCTTGGAACTACTTCCAACACTCATCGTCACTTCCCTTCAACTAGTCTCTGCTTATTCTCAGAACTCCTGTTTCGAGTTACTAATCTTAGCAACCGAACGAGTATCAAATACTCAGGGGCTACTATAAACACTAGTAAGGTACACATCAATAACCTGTATATCAAATATAACCTTGTTCACTTTGCCATCCTTCTTATCCACCAAATATTCAGGGTAGTTCCGCCCAAAGGACCAGTTCCATTGCAGCAAAAGTACTCGGCCTCGTGCTTAGGTCTAGACTTGGGCTTCTTCACCGAGCAGCAACTTGCTTGCCGTTCCTTTTGAAGTTCCCTTCTTCCTTTGCCATTTTCCTTGAGACTAGTGGTCTTGTCAACCATCAACACTTGATGTTTTTCTTGATTTCTACCTTCGCCGATTTTAGCATCGCCAAGAGCTCGAGAATCTTTTTCGTCATCCCTTGCATACTATAGTTCATCACGAAGTTCTACTAACTTAGTGATGGTGACTAGAGAATTCTGTCAATCACTATCTTATCTCGAAGATTAACTCCCACTTGATTCAAGTGATTGAAGTACTGCATAATCTGAGCACATGCTCACTAGTTGAGCGATTCTCCTCCATCTTTTAGCTATAGAACTTGTTGGAGACTTCATATCTCTCAACTCGGTATTTTCTGAAATATTAACTTCAATTCCTGGAACATCTCATATGGTCCATGACGCTCAAAACGCCTTTGAAGTCCCGATTCTAAGCCGTTAAGCATGGTGCACTAAACTATCAAGTAGTCATCATATTGAGCTAGCCAAACGCTCATAACGCCTCAGATCGCTCATATTGAGCTAGCCAAACGCTCATAACGCCTCTGATCTGCTCCTGCAATAGGTCTGTCACCTAGTGGTGCATTAAGGACATAATTCTTCAGGCAGCAATGAGGATAAACCTCAGATCACGGATCCAATCCGCATCATTGCTACTAACATCTTTCAATACAATTTTCTAGGAACACATATAAAAACATAGGGAAGCAACAACGCGAGCTATTGATCTACAACATAATTTGCAAAATACTACCGGGACTAAGTTCATGATAAATTAAAGTTCAATTAATCATATTACTTAAGAACTCCCACTTAGATAGACATCTCTAGTCATCTAAGTGATTACGTGATCCAAATCAACTAAACCATGTCCGATCATCACGTGAGATGGAGTAGTTTCAATGGTGAACATCACTATGTTGATCATATCTACTATATGATTCACGCCGACCTTTCGGTCTCCGTGTTCCGAGGCCATATCTGTTATATGCTAGGCTCGCAAGTTTAACTGAGTATTCCGCGTGCGCAACTATTTTGCACCCGCTGTATTTGAACGAGAGCCTATCACACCCGATCATCACGTGGTGTCTCAAAGACGAAGAACTTTCGCAACGGTGCATACTCGTGGAGAACACTTCTTGATAATTTTAGTGAGAGATCATCTTATAATGCTACCGCCAATCAAAGCAAGATAAGATGCATAAAGGATAAACATCACATGCAATCAATATAAGTGATATGATATGGTCATCATCATCTTGTGCTTGTGATTCCATCGCCAAGCAACGCCATGATCACCATCGCCACCGCGCGACACCTTGATCTCCATCGTAGCATCGTTGTCGCCTCGCCAACTATTGCTTCTACGACTATCGCTACTCCTTAGTGATAAAGTAAAGCAATTACATGGCGCTTGCATTTCATACAATAAAGCGACAACCATATGGCTCCTGCCATTGTCGATAACTCGTTACAAAACATGATCATCTCATACAATAAAATATAGCATCACGCCTTGACCATATCACATCACAACATGCCCTGCAAAAACAAGTTAGACGCCCTCTACTTTGTTGTTGCAAGTTTTACGTGGCTGCTACGGGCTGAGCAAGAACCGTTTTACCTACGCATCAAAACCACAACGATAGTTTGTCAAATAGACTCGCTTTAACCTTCTCAAGGACCGGGCGAGTCATACTCGGTTCAACTAAAGTGAGAGAGACAGACACCCGCCGTCACCTTTAAGCAACGAGTGCTCGAGCGGTGAAACCAGTCTCGCAGAAGCGCACGCGTAATGTCGGTCCGGCCGCTTCATCTCACAATACCGCTGAACCAAAGTATGACATGCTGGTAGGCAGTATGACTTGTATCGCCCACAACTCACTTGTGTTCTACTCGTGCACATGACATCAACGATAAAACCAGGCTCGATGCCATGTTGGGGAACGAGTAATTTCAAAAATTTCCTACGATCACGCAAGACCATGGTGATGGCATAGCAACGAGAGGGGAGAGGTCCGCCCACGCACTCTGAGACCGAAAGCGAAGCGCTATAACAACGCTGTTGATGTAGTCGACGCCTTCACGATCCGACCGATCCAAGCACCGAACGACGGCACCTCCAAGTTCTGCACACGCTCAGCTCGATGACGATCCCGGACTCCGATCCAGCAAAGTGTCGGGATGAGTTCCACAAGACGACGGCGAGTGACGATGTTGATGCTCCACCGACGCAGGGCTTCGCCTAAGCTCCGCGACGATATGACTTCTCCGCGCAGGGCTTCGCTTAAGCTCATGACGATATGACCAAGTGGAATATGGTGGAAGGGGCACCGACACGGCTAATGAAAGATCCGAGATCAACTTGTGTGTCATGGGGTGCCCCTGCCCCCGAGATATAAAGGAGCAAGGAGGAGGTGGCCGCCAAGGAGGAGGCGCGATTAGGGGGAGTCCTACTCCCACCGGAGTAGGACTCCTCCTTTCCTAGTAGGAGTAGGAGAAAAGGAAGGGAAGAGAAGAGGTGCGCGCCTCCCTAGTCCAATTCGGACTAGGCCTTGGGGCGCGCCTGCCCTAGGCAGCCCCTCTCTTTCTGCAGGCCCAATAAGGCCCAATACTTCTCCCGGCGAATTCTCGTAACTCTCCGGTACTCGAAAAATACCAATCATTCGAACCTTTCCGAACTCGAATATAGTCGTCCAATATATCGATTTTACATCTCGACCATTTCGAGACTCCTCGTCATGTCCCCGATCTCATCCGGGACTCAACTCCTTCGTACATCAAAACTCATAAACTCATAATATAACTGTCATCGAAACCTTGTTGCGTGCGGACCCTACGGGTTCGAGAACTATGTAGACATGACCTAGAACTATTCTTGTCAATAACCAATAGCGGAACCTGGATGCCCATATTGGCTCCTACATATTCTACGAAGATCTTTATCGGTCAAACCGCATAACAACATACTTTGTTCCCTTTGTCATCGGTATGTTACTTGCCCGAGATTCGATCGTCGGTATCCAATACCTAGTTCAATCTCGCTACGCAAGTCTCTTTACTCGCTCCGTAATACATCATCTCGTAACTAACTCATTAGTTACAATGCTTGCAAGGCTTAGGTGATGAGTATTACCGAGAAGGCCCAGAGATACCTCTCCGACAATCGGAGTGACAAAACCTAATCTCAAATACGCCAACCCAACATGTACCTTTGGAGACACCTGTAGTACTCCTTTATAATCACCCAGTTACGCTTGGACGCTTGGTAGCACCAAAGTGTTCCTCCGTAAACGGAGTTGCATAATCTCATAGTTACAGAACATGTATAAGTCATGAAGAAAGCAATAGCAACATACTAAACGATCATGTGCTAGGCTAACGGAATGGGTCATGTCAATCACATCATTCTCCTAATGATGTGATCCCGTTAATCAAATGACAACTCATGTCTATGGCTAGGAAACTTAACCATCTTTGATTCAACGAGCTAGTCAAGTAGAGGCATACTAGTGACACTATGTTTGTCTATGTATTCACACATGTATTATGTTTCCGGTTAATACAATTCTAGCATGAATAATAAACATTTATCATGAAATAAGGAAATAAATAATAACTTTATTATTGCCTCTAGGGCATATTTCCTTCATCATCCTATTGATAGTTACAACTCCCAGGAGGACGCTGAGGCCAGCCATGCCGATCCTATTGAGGTAATCCTTCTTTCTTCCGATTCTGATCTTGTACCGGTTAAAAGAATTCGCTGCACAGTCCGGAAAGTGAAAAAATCTCACTCTAGTGCTCATTTGAATCCAAACCTTTCTTTGAAGACACAGCAAGCTGAAGAACGCCGTACGACCCGGCATAGTGGTCAACAAATTACGTCGTCCGGTTTAGCTGACACCCCAACCCGGAAACGTCGTCCAGAGGTGATTTGTTCTCCTGAAAAGCGTTATCCTTTGAAAGGTTTCTTTCGATGTCCTCTCAATCCGTCTGATCCGAATTATCAGGCTTCTTCCAACTCATCTGGCGGTTCATCAACCACTCAACTGCCTCCTCTTAAAGTTGCTGCTGGGTAAGCATATTACTCTGTTTCTTTTTTGCATTTGTCGGTTTATCATATTCTAACTCTTCATGTTGTAGCACCAAGGCTCGCCTAAGTAAGAAGGCGAAGACCCTTGATCCTACTGTGGATGTTGATTCGGAGAAGACTCCAGAGCATCATGGCGAAAATCCCGAAGTTGCTAAAAACAGCTCTGTTGGGTTTAATCAAGAGGACAATGCTAATCCGCCAGAGGTTTCAGTTGCTGATCCGCCGAGCCCGGGTATGAAAGCACCAAGCCCAGGAAAAAATGCCAATCCGGCCAGCCCGGCCAAAGATGATGATGTCGTAGTGACGGGCATCGCATATACCGCCCCTGGCAATCCGGTTGCTCTATCAAAACACAGCGCCAAGGAAGAGTTTACTGCCATGAGTAAAGAGAAGGGAAAAACTGATCTGTCAGCTTATGACAATTTCTCTGCCCAAGAACTTCACTCCGTCTTCCTGAACCGGCTTTACACAAGTCGTGATTTCGAAGCCGGTCTGGTGAATCTTATGAGGGAGCGCTATGAGGTAAGGAGTTATGCCTCTCTTGTACCTTTGTTGTGTAGTAGCCCCCAAGGGCCGGTTCAACTTAGCTTAGTTAAACCGGGACTTAATATAAAACTCAAACGTCTCAAACTTCATTGATGTAGCTCCCAAGGGCCGGCTCAACTTAGCATAGTTAACCCGGGACTGTAACTTGTATCACCGTAGCAAAACATGTTTGAGCAATTAGCCATTAGCCCCCAAGTGCCAAGTTGAATACCTGTATTGAGCTTTATTAGAGTGAGATGCGCCAACAAACCGTACAACTCAATGACCTTCATGCCAATCTGAAGACTCAACAAGCAGAAGCCTCCAAGGCCAAGGATGAGTTGAAAACCGCCTTGACCACTATGGAGCAGCTCAAGGAGTGGTTTAAATCTGAGCAGGCCAACTGGGACACTGAGAAGGCTGGGTTGCTAAAACGGGCGGAAGATGCTGAAGCAGCTCTTAAACCGGTGTCAGAAGAGCTCACCGGACTAAAGCGCCAAATTAACGCCATGACCTCTGCGATATTTGGTAAGAAATGTTTCACCAAGGTTTTGATTACTATTCCGTTTTGACATTTCCGCCGGTTTAACCTGAACTTTCTTAAACCGGTATAGGTAAGTGTATTGCTCATCTGGGCTCTGACATGCGGAAGAAGCTCAAGGCCGCGTATACGCTGATTGAGCAACTGTATACCGCACCCAATGAGTCATATGTGCTGCTTCAGATTGTTGGGGAACGAGTAATTTCAAAAATTTCCTACGATCACGCAAGACCATGGTGATGGCATAGCAACGAGAGGGGAGAGGTCCGCCCACGCACCCTGAGACCGAAAGCGGAAGCGTTATAACAACGCTGTTGATGTAGTCGACGCCTTCACGATCCGACCGATCCAAGCACCGAACGACGGCACCTCCGAAGTTCTCGCACACGCTCAGCTCGATGACGATCCCGGACTCCGATCCAGCAAAGTGTCGGGATGAGTTCCACAAGACGACGGAAGGCAGGACGATGTTGATGCTCCACCGACGCAGGGCTTCGCTTAAGCTCCACGACGATATGACTTCTCCGGCGCAGGGCTTCGCCTAAGCTCTGCGACGATATGACCAAGTGGAATATGGTGGAAGGGGCACCGCGACACGGCTAAGGAACGATCCGTAGATCAACTTGTATGTTCTAGGGTGCCCCTGCCCCAGATATAAAGGAGCCAAGGGGAGGGGCTGGCCGGCCAAGAGGGGGCGCCAGGAGTCCTACTCCTCCGGGAGTAGGATTCCCTCCAATCCTAGTTGGATTAGGATTCCTGAGGGGGAAGAGAGAGAGGGGGCTGCCCACCTTTCCTAGTCCTAATAGGACTAGGGGAAGGGGGCGCGCCACCTAGGGCTGGCCCTTTCTCCTTTCCACCAAGGCCCACTATGGCCCATGTAGTTCCTGGGGTTCCGTAACCTCCGGCACTCGCAGAATTTCGATTTCACTCGGAACACTTCCGATGTCCAAATGTAGGCTTCCAATATATCAATCTTTATGTCTCGACCATTTCGAGACTCCTCGTCATGTCCGTGATCACATCCGGGACTCAACAACCTTCGTGCATCAATACTTATAAACTCATAATGAACTGTCATCGAAACGTTAGCGTGCGGACCCTACGGGTTCGAGAACTATGTAGACATGACCTAGAACCATTCTCGGTCAATAACCAATAGCGGAACCTGGATGCCCATATTGGTTCCTACATATTCTACGAAGATCTTTATCGGTCAAACCGCATAACGACATAACGTTGTTCCCTTTGTCATCGGTATGTTACTTACCCGAGATTCGATCGCCGGTATCCAATACCTAGTTCAATCTCGCTACCGTAAGTCTCTTTACTCGTTCCGTAATACATCATCTCACAACTAACTCATTAGTTGTAATGCTTGCAAGGCTTAAGTGATGTGTATCACCGAGAAGGCCTAGAGATACCTCTCCGACAATCGGAGTGACAAAACCTAATCTCAAATACGCCAACCCAACAAGTACCTTTGGAGACACCTGTAGTACTCCTTTATAATCACCCATTACGTTGTGACGCTTGGTAGTACCCAAAGTGTTCCTCCGTAAACGGAGTTGCATAATCTCATAGTTACAGGAACATGTATGGGTCATGAAGAAAGCATTAGCAACATACTAAACGATCAAGTGCTAAGCTAACGGAATGGGTCATGTCAATCACATCATTCTCCTAATGATGTGATCCCATTAATCAAATGACAACACATGTCTATGGTTAGGAAACATAACCATCTTTGATTAATGAGCTAGTCTTGTAGAGGCATACTAGTGACTATCTGCTTGTCTATGTATTCACACATGTATTATGTTTCCGGTTAATACAATTCTAGCATGAATAATAAACATTTATCATGGTATAAGGAAATAAATAATAACTTTATTATTGCCTCTAGGGCATATTTCCTTCAGTCTCCCACTTGCACTAGAGTCAATAATCTAGATTACATAGTAATGATTCTAACACCCATGGAGTCTTGGTGCTGATCATGTTTTGCTCGTGGAAGAGGCTTAGTCAAAGGGTCTGCAACATTCAGATCCGTATGTATTTTGCAAATCTCTATGTCTCCCACTTGGACTTGGTCCCGAATGGAATTGAAGCGTCTCTTGATATGCTTGGTCCTCTTGTGAAATCTGGATTCCTTTGCCAAGGCAATTGCACCAAGATTGTCACGAAGATCTTCATCGGTCCCGATGCACTAGGTATGACACCTAGATCGAAATGAACTCTTTCATCCAGACTCCTTCATTTGCTGCTTCAAGCAGCTATGTACTCCGCTTCACATGTAGATCCCGCCACGACGCTTTGTTTAGAACTGCACCAACCGACAGCTCCACCGCTTAATAAAAACATGTATCCGGTTTGCGATTTAGAATCGTCTCGGATCAGTGTCAAAGCTTGCATCGACGTAACCATTTACGACTAGCTCTTTGTCACCTCCATATACGAGAAACATATCCTTAGTCCTTTTCGTATTTCAGATGTTCTTGACCGCTGTCCAAATGATCCACTGGATTACTTTGGTACCTTCCTGCCAAGCTTACAGCTAAGCATACGTCAGTCTGGTACACAGCATTGCATACATGATAGAGCCTATGGCTGAAGCATAGGAACATCTTTCATTTTCTCTATCTTCTCATTGTGGTCGGGCATTGAGTCCGACTCAATCTTACACCTTGTAATACAGGTAAAAAACCTTTCTTTGCCTGATCCATTTTGAACTTTTTCAAAACTTTATCAAGGTATGTGCTTTGTGAAAGTCCAATTAAGCGTTTTGATCTATCTCTATAGATCTTGATGCCCAATATGTAAGCAGCTTCACCGAGGTCTTTCATTGAAAAACTTTTATTCAAGTATCCTTTATGCTATCCAGAAATTCTATATCATTTCCAATCAATAATATGTCGTCCACATATAATATTAGAAATGCTACAGAGCTCCCACTCACTTTCTTGTAAATACAGGCTTCTCCAAAAGTCTCAGATAAACCCATATGCTTTGATCACACTATCAAAGCGCTTATTCCAACTCCGAGAGGCTTGCACTGCACCATAAATTGATCGCTGGAGCTTGCACACTTTGTTAGTACCCTTTGGATCGACAAAACCTTCTGGTTGCATCATATACAACTCTTCTTCTAGAAATCCATTCAAGAATGCAGTTTTACATCCATTTGCCAAATTTTATAATCATAAAATGCGGCAATTGCTAACATGATTCGACAGACTTAAGCATCGCCACGGGTGAGAAAGTCTCATCGTAGTCAACCCCTTGAACTTGTCGAAAACCTTTCGCAACAAGTCGAGCTTTGTAGACAGTTATATTACCATCGGCGCCGTCTTCTTCTTAGAGATCCATTTATTTTCAATGGCTTGCCGATCATCGGGCAAGTCAACCAAAGTCCATACTTTGTTCTCATACATGGATCCCATCTCAGATTTCATGGCTTCCAGCCATTTTATGAATCTGGGCTCACCATCGCTTCTTCATAGTTTGTAGGTTCGCCATGGTCAAGTAACATGACTTCCGTAATAAGATTACCGCACTCACTCTGGTGCGATTTTACTCTGGTTGACCCACTAAGTTCAGTAGTAACTTGATCTCAAGCTTCATGATCATCATCATTAGTTTCCTCACTAATTGGTGTAGTTGTCACAGAACCATTTCTTGTGATGAACTACTTTCCAATAAGGGAGCAGATATGCTTATCTCATCAAGTTCTACTTTCCTCCCACTCACTTCTTTCGAGAGAAACTCCTTCTCTAGAAAGGATCCGAATTTAGCAATGAAAATCTTGCCTTCAGATCTGTGATAGAAGGTGTACCCAACAGTCTCCTTTGGGTATCCTATGAAGACACATTTTCCGATTTGGGTTCGAGCTTATCTAGTTGAAGTTTCTTTACATAAGCATCGCAGCCCCAAACTTTAAGAAACGACAACTTTGGTTTCTTGCCAAACCACAGTTCATAAGGCGTCGTCTCAACGGATTTTGACGGTGTCCTATTTAACGTGAATGCGCCGCCTCTAAAGCATAACCCCAAAACGATAGCGGTAAATCGGAAATAGACATCATAGATCGCACCATATCTAGTAAAGTACGACACGACGCTCGACACACCATTTCTCTGTGGTGTTCGGGTGGCGGAGTTGCTAAACTATTCCACATTGTTTCAAATGTAAACCAAACTCAGAACTCAAATATTCTCCTCCACGATCAGATCGTAGAAACTTTATTTTCTTGTTACGATGATTTTCCACTTCACTCTGAAATTCTTTGAACTTTTCAAATGTTTCAGATTTGTTTTTCATTAAGTAGATATACCCATATCTACTCAAATCATCTCGTGAAGGTGAGAAAATAACGATATCCGCCACGAGCTTCAACATTCATCGGACCACATACATCTGTATGTATGATTTCCAACAAATCTGTTGCTCTCTCCATACAACCGAGAACGGTGTTTTAGTCATCTTGCCCATGAGGCACGGTTCGCAAGTACCAAGTGATTCATAATCAAGTGATTCCAAAAGTCCATCGTATGGAGTTTCTTCATGCGTTTACATCGATATGACCTAAACGGCAAGTGCCACAAATAAGTTGCACTATCATTATCAACTCTGCATCTTTTGGCTTCGACATTATGAATATGTGTATCACTACTGTCGAGATTCAACAAGAATAGACCATTCTTCAAGGGTGCATGACCATAAAAGATATTACTCATATAAATAGAACAACCATTATTCTCTGATTTAAATGAATAACCGCCTCGCATCAAACAAGATCCAGATATAATGTTCATGCTCAACGCTGGCACCAAATAACAATTATTTAGGTCTAAAACTAATCCCAAGGTAGATGTAGAGGTAGCGTGTCGATCGCGATCACATTGACTTTGGAACCATTTCCCACGCCAAGATCGTCACCTCGTCTTTTGCCGATGCTCGTCTATTCCAGTAGTCCCTGCTTCGAGTTGCAAATATTAGCAATGTAACCAGTATCAAATACCAGTGCTACTACGAGCTCTAGTAAGGTACACATCAATAACATGTATATCACATATACCTTTGTTCACCTTGCCATCCTTTTTATCCGCCAAATACTTGGGGCAGTTCCGCTTCCAGTGTCCAGTCTGCTTGCAGTAAAAACACTCAGTTTCAGGTTTAGGTCCAGACTTGGGTTTCTTCTCTTGATCAGCAACTTTCTTGCTGTTCTTTTTGAAGTTTCCCTTCTTCTTTCCTTTGCCCTTTTTCTTGAAACTAGTGGTCTTGTTGACCATCAACACTTGATGCTCTTTCTTGATTTCTACCTCCGCGGCTTTTAGCATTGCGAAGAGCTCAGGAATTGTTTTGGTCATCCCTTGCATATTATAGTTCATCACGAAGCTCTTGTAGCTTGGTGGCGTGATTGGAGAATTCATCAATGACACTATCATCCGGAAGATTAACTCCCAGCTGAATTAAGTGATTATTATACCCGCACATTTTGAGTATGTGCTCACCGATGTAACTATTCTCCTCCATCTTGCAGCTATAGAACTTATTGGAGACTTCATATCTCTCAATCCGGCATTTGCTTGAAATATTAACTTCAACTCTGGAACATCTCATATGCTCCATGACGCTCAAAACGTCGTTGAAGACCCGGTTCTAAGCCGTAAAGCATGGCACACTGAACTATTGAGTAGTCATCAGCTTTGCTTTGCCGACGCTCACAACTTCGCTCAGCTCCTGCAGCAGGCTCGTCACCCAGCGGTGCTTCTAGGACGTAATTTTTCGTGCAGCAATGAGGATAATCCTCTCGTTACGGACCCAGTCCGTAATTGCTACCATCATCTTTCAACTTTGCTTTCTCAAGGAACGCATTAAAATTCAACGGAACAACAAAGACGAGCCATCTATCTACAAGAAACATAGACAAGCAAAATACTATCGGTACTAAGCTCATGATAAATTTAAGTTTAATTAATCATATTAAAAACTCCCACTTAGACAGACATCTCTAGTTATCTAAGTGATTACGTGATCCAAATCAACTAAACCATGTCCGATCATCACGTGAGATGGAGTAGTTTCAATGGTGAACATCACTATGTTGATCATATCTACTATATGATTCACGCTCGACCTTCGGTCTCCGTGTTCCGAGGCCATATCTGTTATATGCTAGGCTCGTCAAGTTTAACCTGAGTATTCCGCTGCAGCAACTGTTTTGCACCCGTTGTAGATGGACGAGAACTTATCACACCCGATCATCACGTGGTGTCCGGGTACTACGAACTTTGGCAACGGTGCATACTCGTGGAGAACACTTCTTGATAATTTTAGTGAGAGATCATCTTATAATGCTACCGCCAATCAAAGCAAGATAAGATGCATAAAGGATAAACATCACATGCAATCAATATAAGTGATATGATATGGTCATCATCATCTTGTGCTTGTGATTCCATCGCCAAGCACCGCCATGATCACCATCGCCACCGGCGCGACACCTTGATCTCCATCGTAGCATCGTTGTCGCCTCGCCAACTATTGCTTCTACGACTATCGCTATCGCTTAGTGATAAAGTAAAGCAATTACATGGCGCTTGCATTTCATACAATAAAGCGACAACCATATGGCTCCTGCCGATTGCCGATAACTCGTTACAAAACATGATCATCTCATACAATAAAATATAGCATCACGCCTTGACCACATCACATCACATCATGCCCTGCAAAACAAGTTAGACGCCCTCTACTTTGTTGTTGCAAATTTTACGTGGCTGCTACGGGCTGAGCAAGAACCGTTTTACCTACGCATCAAAACCACAACGATAGTTTGTCAAGTTGGTGCTGTTTTAACCTTCGCAAGGACCGGGCGAGCCACACTCGGTTCAACTAAAGTGAGAGAGACAGACACCGCCGTCACCTTTAAGCAACGAGTGCTCGAGCGGTGAAACCAGTCTCGCGTAAGCGACGCTGTAATGTCGGTTCGGGCCGCTTCATCTCACAATACCGCTGAACCAAAGTATGACATGCTGGTAAGCAGATGACTTATATCGCCCACAACTCACTTTTGTTCTACTCGTGCATATGACATCAACGATAAAACCAGGCTCGATGCCATCTGTTGGGGAACGAGTAATTTCAAAAATTTCCTACGATCACGCAAGACCATGGTGATGGCATAGCAACGAGAGGGGAGAGTGTCCGCCCACGCACTCGTGAGACCGAAAGCGAAGCGTTATAACAACGCTGTTGATGTAGTCGACGCCTTCACGATCCGACCGATCCAAGCACCGAACGACGGCACCTCCGAAGTTCTGCACACGCTCAGCTCGATGACGATCCCGGACTCCGATCCAGCAAAGTGTCGGGATGAGTTCCACAAGACGACGGCAGGACGATGTTGATGCTCCACCGACGCAGGGCTTCGCCTAAGCTCCACGACGATATGACTTCTCCGCGCAGGCTTCGCCTAAGCTCTGCGACGATATGACCAAGTGGAATATGGTGGAAGGGGCACCGACACGGCTAAGGAACGATCCGAGATCAACTTGTGTGTTCTAGGGTGCCCCTGCCCTGTATATAAAGGAGCCAAGGGGAGGGGCTGGCGGCCAAGAGGGGGCGCCAGGAGTCCTACTCCTCCGGGAGTAGGATTCCCCTCCAATCCTAGTTGGATTAGGATTCCTGAGGGGGAAGAGAGAGAGGGGGCTGCCCACCTTCCTAGTCCTAATAGGACTAGGGAAGGGGGCGCGCCACCTAGGGCTGGCCCTTTCTCCTTTCCACCAAGGCCCACTATGGCCCATGTAGTTCCCGAGGGGTTCCGTAACCTCCTGCACTCGGTAAATTTCGATTTCACTCGGAACACTTCCGATGTCCAAATGTAGGCTTCCAATATATCAATCTTTATGTCTCGACCATTTCGAGACTCCTCGTCATGTCCGTGATCACATCCGAACTCCAACAACCTTCGTGCATCAATACTTATAAACTCATAATGAACTGTCATCGAAACGTTAAGCGTGCGGACCCTACGGGTTTGAGAACTATGTAGACATGACCTAGAACCATTCTCGGTCAATAACCAATAGCGGAACCTGGATGCCCATATTGGTTCCTACATATTCTACGAAGATCTTTATAGGTCAAACCGCATAACGACATACGTTGTTCCCTTTGTCATCGGTATGTTACTTACCCGAGATTCGATCGTCGGTATCCAATACCTAGTTCAATCTCGTTACCGGTAAGTCTCTTTACTCGTTCCGTAATACATCATCTCACAACTAACTCATTAGTTGTAATGCTTGCAAGGCTTAAGTGATGTGTATCACCGAGAAGGCCTAGAGATACCTCTCCGACAATCGGAGGACAAAACCTAATCTCAAATACGCCAACCCAACAAGTACCTTTGGAGACACCTGTAGTACTCCTTTATAATCACCCAGATTACGCCAGACGCTTGGTAGTATCCAAAGTGTTCCTCCGTAAACGGAGTTGCATAATCTCATAGTTACAGGAACATGTATGGGTCATGAAGAAAGCATTAGCAACATACTAAACGATCAAGTGCTAAGCTAACGGAATGGGTCATGTCAATCACATCATTCTCCTAATGATGTGATCCCATTAATCAAATGACAACACATGTCTATGGTTAGGAAACATAACCATCTTTGATTAATGAGCTAGTCTTGTAGAGGCATACTAGTGACTATCTGTTTGTCTATGTATTCACACATGTATTATGTTTCCGGTTAATACAATTCTAGCATGAATAATAAACATTTATCATGGTATAAGGAAATAAATAATAACTTTATTATTGCCTCTAGGGCATATTTCCTTCACGTATGATAACACAGATCCGTCTTTGATCAAGGATACGCTGGACCGGCTATCCATGATACCGGCACAGCTCGAAGAGTTGAAACGATCCGCTGCCCGGGCTGGCACCTTATTGGCTCTAACTCGCGCCAAAGCATGGATAGCTGACCTTGATCCGGCTGACATAGCCAAAGGCTTCCCCAGCGCTCAAGAAAATGGTGAAGCCTTTGATAATGATGCTCTCAGACGGATAACAAGGGAGATGCGTCCTCTGCCGAGTCAACTGGCAGCAGAGGCCAACCTGACGGTTCACCGCTCTTTCTACGATGCAAACAACAGGCGGGTTGAAGTTGTTATTCTGGAAGTGCAGAACCTTGTTCCCCAACCCGTAAGCACACTTACGCCTCGACGCTGATCCGCTGAGCTTATAAGTGAAGAGGCTGTCTTTCGTGCTTTAACCCGATTGATGGACCACCAATGACTTCCGCCATTGGGTGGTGAGGAGGAAGAAGCTGAACCGACGCAGCAGACGACCCATCTTCTTCACATCAACCCGCAATGAAGCCTAATCCGTCTGCCGGTTGATGCATCATAAGCTGCTTGCCATGACGCCATTCCAAATTTTGGGCCTCTCAATGCCTTGTAATAGAATAGCCATCACTTTTGTTTTTAATATGCCTTTGTGCCCTGGTGCGGACTCCTTTGATTGAATGATCGAAACCTTCAAGTTAAATTGCTCGTAATAGCAAAATCTTTAAACCGCCCTAGCGGTCTCGTGCCGCCAGCCGGTTTATGATACATATATGAAATATGAAGGTATATAATCAAAATTTTGTGATACAAAATACCTGCCGTTATCGAGCATGAAGTTGGCTTAGCCAATCTTGAAGCGGAGGAGAACAACTCTCTGTATTTATCCTGCCGGTTTACCATGTATCCCGTCTTTGGGTTAGAATGAGCCCCTGTTACTCCATAATAGGATGTTAACAGAAAAACATCGAACCGAGAAACTATCGCCGGTTTTAAAAATTTGATCAAATTCCATCAACTGATAGTTTTGAAAACGGTTTAAAAATGTTGCCGGTTTAAGAAAACGCAACCAAAATTAAATAACTGATGAAAGAATACGAAACAAAGACAATGCTAAAACCGTTTGCCAAAAGAGGCTTTGTTGAACTGATCGATGATGCGTTACCATGGTCGGACACGACCAAGCTCCCAATAAGGTATAGCTATGGTTCAAGTCAGCCAGCCCCAATCTGAAACCGTGGCATTATGCCGATCAAGTGGCGTGGCAATGGTTCGGGTTCGACCAAGCCCCCAAGTGACTCTATGGCCTTAGGCCGATCAAGAAGTGTGACTGGTTCAGACTTGACCATGTCCCCAAATGATCTGGTGCCTTTCGCCTATCAAAAGGTGTTGCATTGGTTCGGATACGACCAAGCCCCCAAGTGAAATCACAAAGCTTTGTTAAAAGCAAGCTCAAGGGGTAAACCAGAGGCCGTTTTAAGACAACAACTCCATGTAACCACGCAGGATGTAACAGAATGGATACCCCGCTTTAGCCGAGGCTCCGGTTTATTGCTTTATTCATAATATATACACTGTCATAATATGTACATAAGTAGAGCCGATGGCTCAGGTATAATAAGGCCGAAGATGAGCTATGTTCCACGGCCTGTTGGTCTCCTCTTCTGACGTGCGTGAGTCTTTATGCTCTCGAACATCGATCAGATAGTATGACCCGTTGTGCAGATTCTTGCTGACCACAAAAGGTCCCTCCCAAGGTGGGGACAGCTTGTGCATATCCGGCTGGTCTTGAATGAGCCGAAGCACCAAATCTCCTTCTTGAAAGGTTCTGGTTCTGACCCGGCGACTGTGATACCGACGAAGATCTTGCTGGTAAATCGCCGAGCGAGCAGCTGCCATATCTCGCTCTTCATCCAATCGATCCAAAGCGCCCCGTCAGGTTGCCTCGTTATCTCCGCCTCAACATAGGCTGCCACACGAGGTGAGTCATGACGGACATTGTTGGGAGGACCGCCTCCGCCCATAGACCATAAAGAACGGCGTGTATCCCGTGGATCTGTTAGGCGTAGTATTTATACTCCATAACACGACGGTAGCTCTTCTACCCAACAACCCGGCGCCCTCTCGAAAGGGACCATAAGCCGGGCTTGATACCTCTCAGATCTCTTGATTAGCCTGCTCGCTTGACCATTGGACTGTGGGTGAGCTACTGAAGAAACGTCAAGCCGGATGTGTTCATGTTCACAAAACTCCTTCATGGCCCCTTTGGACAAATTGGTACCCTTATCTGTAATGATACTGTGTGGAAAACCAAACCGGAAGATCACCCTTTTGATGAACTGAACCGCCGTGGCCGCATCACACTTGCTAACAGGTTCTGCCTCTACCCACTTTGTAAATTTGTCAACTGCCACCAACAGCTGTGTCTTCTTGTCCTTGGACTTTTTAACAGGTCCAACCATATCCAGCCCCCAAGTCGCAAATGGCCAAGTAATTGGAATCATCCTCAATTCTTGGGCCGGTATATGAGCACGTCTAGAAAACTTCTGGCAACCATCACATCGTCTGACCAGATCTTCCGTGATCAAGATGGGCAGTCAACCAATAAAACCGTATAAACGCCTTAGCCACCAAGGATTTTGAACCGTGTGGTGACCACAGTTTCCTTCGTGGATCTCACGCAATATTTCACAGCCTTCCTCAGGGGACACACAGCGTTGAAATGCCCCTGACACACTGCAATGATGCAACTCGCCATTAACAATGGTCATAGACTTAGACCGCCGAACTATCTGTCGGGCCAACGTCTCATCTTCTGGTAACTCGCCCCGGCTCATGTACGCCAAATAAGGGAGCGTCCAATCCGGAATGACATGCAGGGCTGCCACCAACTGAGCCTCCGGATCAGGAATAGCCAAATCTGCTTCATCAGGGAGTTTGACTGACGGGTTGTGCAGTACATCGAGGAAAACATTAGGCGGGACGGTTTATGCTGAGAGCCTAACTGCTCAAAGCGTCCGCCGCTTCGTTCTTCCGACGATCCACATGGTCCACGATAGCCTTTAAAATGACCTGCGACAACATCCACCTCCCGACGATATGCAGCCATAAGTGGGTCCTTGAATCCCAAGTGCGGACACTGTTGGGCCACCAGTCCGAGTCACCAAGCACTTAACCCGGCTTAGATTCATCTCCTTAGCCATCCAAGACCATGGAGCAAGGCTTCATACTCAGCTGCATTGTTAGTACAAGGAACATTAAGCGGAGGACGAATAAACTTGTCACCTCGTGGGGAAGTTAACACGACTCCAGCCCCCGAGCCCTCCAACCGCTCGGATCCGTCGAAATGGATGGTCCAATAGGTATGATCCGCTTTTCTTCAGCGCTTGTAACTCCGCCCAATCATTAATGAAATCCACAAGTGCTCGAGACTTCACCGCCGTCCGAGGTACATACTTTAAACCGTATGCCCAAGCTCTATAGCCCACTTCGCAATCGGCGATCGCCTCCGGTTCTCGTATGATATCACCTAAGGGAGCTGAATCGACCACCGTGATGGGATGCCCTTGAAAATACTGCTTGACTTCCGGCTTGCCATAGAAACTCCATACACCAGCTTCTAAGTTGGCACTGATGATGAACTCGATGAGCGCGCTTTCCTATTTAGGATCCAAGTTGGCACTGATGATGAACTGCTTGGACGAATCACCAGGTACTGAAGTCAACAAGTTTAGTCTCAGCCGCGATTTAAACTTCGGGCGGATCGTGCTCTGTAGTTGGCTTCTTCAACGGGGTCATATCCGTCGGATCAACATTATATTTATAGTACTTCAGCTCTTCGGTAGCACAAACCGACTCTGCGTAAGCCGCATCACCTTCTTCACACTCTAAAGCGATCTTGCGGCTCCCATGAACCGTTATCGTCCCCTAGTGACCCGGCATCTTGAGCTGCAAATAGATATAACAAGGTCGTGCCATGAACTTTGCATAAGCCGGCCGCCCAAACAGGGCGTGATAAGGACTTTTAATTTTCACCACTTCAAACGTCAATGTTTCTGATCTAGAGTCATGTTCATCCCCAAAGGCCACCTCCAGAGCTATTTTACCAACCGGATATGCTGACCTGCCAGGCACCACGCCATGGAAGACTGTATTGGACGGTTTGAGATGTTTAACTGTTAACCCCATACGACGGAAGGTCTCATAGTACAGGATGTTGATGCTGCTCCCTCCGTCCATAAGCACTTTGGTGAACTTGTATCCTCCCACCTGAGGTGCCACCACTAGGGCTAGCTGACCCGGATTGTCAACCTGGGGAGGATGATCCTCTCTACTCCACACAATAGGCTGCTCTGACCAGCGTAGGTAATGAGGCACGGCCGGTTCAACAACGTTGACTGCCCGCTTCTGAAGCTTCTGGTCTCGCTTGTCCAAGCTAGTGGTGAAGACGTGATACTGTCCACCATTCAACTGTTTTGGGTTGCTCTGATAACCCGACTGCTGCCGCTGCTGCTGATTATAACCACCTTGATTATTCTGATTGTTCTGCTTGTTATGTCCGCCCGGATTACCATTAAACCCTGGACCGGAATTTCCTCCACCGTAACCTAGGCCGGACCCTGAACCGCCGCCTGAGCCTTGATCATACCGGAAAGCATTAGAACTTTTGAACTCCTACATAATGTAACAATCCTTCCAGAGGTGGTTCGCTGGCGCCTCCTTCGTCCCATGCTTCGGACAGGGTTGATTCAACAGATAGTTCAACCGGTCCGGATTGGGATTAGGCGCACCACCTCGGTTCGGCTGTTTACCCTTGCGCCGTTGGCCCTTGTCCTGCGCGTTAGTGTTGGCTACGAAGCCCATGTTACCATTCGCCTTACGCTTGTTTCCACCATTACCTGCCGAGTGATGCTGCTGGCCCCTGGAGTTGCTGTTCTGCTTTCCCTTCCCTGTTTCATCATCATCCTCAGACTCGGGATCCTTGGTACTATCAGAATCAGCATACTTCATTAAAACGCCCATGAGAGTGCCCATGTCATTGCAAAACCGCTTCATGCGACCCAGCTTCAACTTTAAAGGTTTAAACCGGCAGTTGCCCTCTAGGGTTAAGATCGCAGAATCAGCGTTGATCCGGTCTGAAGAATGTAAGACTTCGAAACAGGCGCACCCAATGGGTTGTGGATTCCCCCTCAGCCTGGACACAAGCCGCCAAGTCCACCACAGACATGGGCTTCTTACAGGTATCTTTGAAATTCTGAATGAACCGGGTCCGCAACTGGGTCCACGAACTGATGGAATTGGGCGGCAAGTTTTTCAACCAAGTACGGGCCATGCCTTCAAGCATCATGGTGAAGTACTTTGCATCCGCAGCTTCATCCACATCCAGCATCTCCATGGCCATCTCATAGCTTTCTATCCATGCTTCTGGAGCCAGATCGGCGGTATAATTTGGCACCTTGCGTGGCCCCTTGAAATCCTTGGGCAAGCGTACATTGCGTAAAGCGGGGACGAGGCAAGGCACCCCCAAAGAGCTAGAGGTAACTCCAGGCTCGAAGATAGTCGGACGAACCGGCGCAAGCTGATAATCCCGATGTCAGGTCGCTAACTCGCCTCCCTCGTGCCTGGCCCGGTCCACCACCTCCTGAGCGTTGTCGAAACCACCGGCCGGGTTGTTGCCACGGGGTGCACCGCACTACGCATTACTTGACACGGTCGGTTCATTTGCGCGCCTGCTATAGCTCCGGCTCGGGCGGGGGGTGGAGTGGATCCGATCGCGGCTGTACGAATACGTTTCTTGTTGGACCAGAGCCGTCCTAAGGAGCTCCTTGACCCGGCGTGTTTCTACCGCCTGCGGTGAATCGCCTTCGATTGGAATCGCCTCCAACCATGCCACAGCCGCAACAAGGTTATCCATTGGGTTGGAGTAGTGACCTGGGGGTGTTTGCACAGCCTGAGGCGTGCCGGTATGATGGCGAGGTAGATCTATCACGCGGGGCTGAACCGGCGCGCCCGTCCCAGGTGCTTCCGCCCGGTTCACCACTGGCGGATTACTGGTCCCTGCTCCTGGGGTGTTGAAGAGGTCTCTTCGCTCGAAAACTGAGGGCAAGAGGGATCGGTATTTCCTCTTCATGACTTCATGCGACGCATTCTGATCCAACATGAGCCTATAAGCCTGCGCATCCAAAGCGGCCCGCTTTGCCGCCATCCTAGTGTCCGCAGCTGCCAGATCCGCTTTAGCCTGAGCGATTTGTTCCTTCACCTTTGCAATCTCTGCATTATGTATGTCTTGGTCTGCCGGGTTAGCCTCTGCCATGAGCACAGCCAATGCATCAAATAGTTCTGATAAAACTTGAGCTGGCGGGCGCACAGGGCCTCCTGCCCCGGCTGCCATCGCCGCTGTTGAACCGGCGACCATTGTCGCAGCGGTCGAAGAGTGAAGCGTCGCTTTTGTACCGGCCATGAATATTCCAACCCGGTTGGGCGGATCAAAGGGTCCGAATATGCCACCGTCGGAACAACCCCTAATCGGCCATCTTGCGGTGGTACGGAGACTCGGTTTCTCGGCCGACGACTCGCCATCGAGTAGACAATGTTTTGCCACCAGATGTTGATCCGTCCTCATAGTTTCCTCCGTGGATGACTCCCACGAAGCACGCTTGACAGCCGGTTTAGCGGGGCTGGTTTAGCCCGTGAGCCGTCTCGACGAGGTCGGTGCGGATGTCCGGCTCAGGCCCTGGCTCGCCGATCTTGCTAATGAACACGTGTATGCCACCAAAGGGGACCCGGTACCCGTACTCAATCGAGCCGGCCTCGGGGCCCCAGCCTGCATCGTCGATGTAGAACTTGCCGCGACGACTCTTGGTCATCCGCCCACAAGATAGCCTTCGAGTCCTTCGAGCTTGCCCTCTAAGATCATCAAACCATCGTGCGATAGCCCCACGGTGGGCGCCAACTGTCGTGGTTTTGTCACGGCAGATGTCCTCATGAAAGGACTTAGTCGGCGGGGCCATCGTGCGGGTTAACTTAGAGGGTTAAAGCGGACGCAAAGACACAAGAGTTATACTAGTTCGCCCCTTCAATGAAGGTAAAAGCCTACGTCTAGTTTGTAATGGGATTGATGTGATCTCGCGACTAGGGAGCAAATAGCTTGCCTAAGCCTCGAGTTGTTTGTTGTCGTCACTGAACCGCCACCGGTCGCCCCTTATATACACGGGTTGACGCTTGCCGGTCTCTGAGTCCCGAGGCCGGCTCATACAAGTGTCCGGCTCGGTCTCCTTTCTCTTATCTTACAACACAAGTTACATGGTTATGGCGGTTTTACCATTATGGGCCCTAATCCGCCCCTGGGCTCCGGGCCTCTAAGCTCTATAGCGAATCGCCATCTTCTGAGTCTTCGTGGGCTCCAATTATGGCTGAGGGTGAACCGGCCCCTCCTGGGCGGTTTATATTCAGTAGTTACATCCCCAACAGGTTCCCTCTCTCTCCGTCGGCCGCTCCGGCGGCGGGAGGGAGGGGGAACCTCGGGTCTGTTAGCTAGGTGGGTGTGTGGTAGGATTAGGGTTGAGGGAGACGCTGCCGAGGCCGTTGCGGTGGTGTCGCGTCGGAATAAGTTTCTCCGGACTCCGTTCACGGTCAGGCGAGGCTTTTGCCTTCGTCTAGGAGCCAGCAGGGTTGGGGATCCCCGGATCTCGTCGAGGTCGCGGGCTATGGTGGCTGGAGGTCCATCGGCACTGGCCGTTTGGGTCCTCAGATGGGCGATGGATGCAGGCAGACGAAGACCCTTCTTCTTCCTTGTTGGTATGATTTGTTGTTGCTGTTCTTCTCCTTCCTCTGCGCTAATGCTGGTGGGAGATCCTGCTTTGCCGGGCGGATGGCCCGGCTGCGGTGCTGGACCGATCGGATGACTCGAGTTCTCTTCCTTCCGGAAGGGACACTTTTTGCGGTACTCAAAGCCAAAGATGGCGACGGCTGTTGCAGGTATGTTGGATTGATGTCCATGCCCTCTCAGCGCTGGTGTCAAGAAAGGAGGATGCAGCGTGGCGGCAATTGTACCGAGGTCGAAGATGATGACCTGCTTGCGACTGGTTGCAGATCTTTCTGCTGCAGGAGTCTTCTCTCAAGATTCAGGGATGATGACACGGGGCTCTGGAGATCCTCTTGTGTTACGGTTGTCTTAGGGTACTCTAGTGTGCTGGTAAGGGTCAACTACTTTGTACTGATTCGTGATATATGAATAATAAAATTCTCAAAAAAAGAAGAAGCTATTAGTGTGTGGGTGGGTGGACTCCTCCGGCTCCGTCCTCATAGTTTCCTCCGTGGATGACTCCCACGAAAGCACGCTTGACAGCCGGTTTAGCCAGGGCTGGTTTCGCCCGCTGAGCCGTCTCGACGAGGTCGGTGCAGATGTCCGGCTCAGGCCCTGGCTCGCCGATCTTGCTAATGAACACGTGTATGCCACCAAAGGGGACCCGGTACCCGTACTCAATCGAGCCGGCCTCGGGGCCCCAGCCTGCATCGTCGATGTAGAACTTGCCGCGACGACTCTTGGTCATCCGGCCCACAGCATAGCCTTCGAGTCCTTCGAGCTTGCCCTCTAAGATCATCAAACCATCGTGCGATAGCCCCACGGTGGGCGCCAACTGTCGTGGTTTTGTCACGGCAGATGTCCTCATGAAAGGACTTAGTCGCGGGGCCATCGTACGGGTTAACTTAGAGGGGTTAAAGCGGACGCAAAGACACAAGAGTTATACTAGTTCGGCCCCTTCAATGAATGTAAAAGCCTACGTCTAGTTTGTAATGGGATTGATGTGATCTTGGCGACTAGGGAGCAAATAGCTTGCCTAAGCCTCGAGTTGTTTGTTGTCTGTCCCTGAACCGCCACCGGGTCGTCCCCTTATATACACGGGTTGACGCCCGGCCGGTCTACAGAGTCCCGAGGCCGGCTCATACAAGTGTCCGGCTCGGTCTCCTTTCTCTTATCTTACAACACAAGTTACATGGTTATGGCGGTTTTACCATTATGGGCCCTAATCCGCCCCTGGGCTCCGGGCCTCTAAGCTCTATAGCGAATCGCCATCTTCTGAGTCTTCGTGGGCTCCAATTATGGTGAGGTGAACCGGCCCCTCCGGGCGGTTTATATTCGATAGTTACATCTAACAGGTTCCCTCTCTCTCCGTCGGCGCTCGTGGCGGAGGGAGGGGAACCTCGGGTCTGTTAGCTAGGTGGGTGTGTGGTAGGATTAGGGTTGAGGGAGACGCTGCCGAGGCCGTTGCGGTGGTGTCGCGTCGGAATAAGTTTCTCCGGACTCCGTTCACGGTCAGGCGAGGCTTTTGCCTTCGTCTAGGAGCCAGCAGGGTTGGGGATCCCCGGATCTCGTCGAGGTCGCGGGCTATGGTGGCTGGAGGTCCATCGGCACTGGCCGTTTGGGTCCTCAGATGGGCGATGGATGCAGGCAGACGAAGACCCTTCTTCTTCCTTGTTGGTATGATTTGTCTTGTTCTGTTCTTCTCCTTCCTCTGCTGACGATCTTTGGTGGGAGATCCTGCTTTGCTGGGCGGATGGTCCGGCTGCGGTCTGGACCGATCGGATGACTCGAGTTCTCTTCCTTCCGGAAGGACACTTTTGCGGTACTCAAAGCCAAAGATGGCGGCGGCTGTTGCGGTATGTTGGATTGATGTCCATGCCCTCTCGGCGCTGGTGTCAAGAAAGGAGGATGCAGCGGAGGCGAATTGTACCGAGTCGAAGATGATGACCTGCTTGCGGTGGTTGCAGATCTTTCTGCTGCAGGGTCTTCTCAAGATTCGGGGATGATGACACGGGGCTCTGGAGATCCTCTTGTGTTACGGTTGTCTTAGGGTACTCTAGTGTGCTGGTAAGGGTCAACTACTTTGTACTGATTCGTGATATATGAATAATAAAATTCTCAAAAAAAGAAGAAGCTATTAGTCTGTGGGTGGGTGGACTCCTCCGGCTTCGTTCAGTCGTTCACGCACCGCATGGACCGTTGACGCGTACGTCACTGTTCACCAAGATTTTTCTTCTTCTAACCCCATTCTATCCATTAATTAGCAACGGAAGAACGTGAGAGCTGAACGGTTTATGGCACGATGGAATTAACATGCACGCTTCCATTTCCATAGCGAGAGAGACGTGGTCGTCCTACTAATGCGCTGCGCCTTTTTGACGGAGATCCTTTGCTCTCAAGGTTCCCAAAGCGTCGTTGATCACGCACGCACTTGGACTTGATTTCCCAAGGAAGGAGAAATGGTATGCGATGATCGAGCTTGATCTCTTGAACCGTGGAAAAAAGCAGCGAGCTTTCGGACTGGTTTTCTTGTGTGGCTACCGGTTTCTCAAGTCAAAACTCAAAAGGCAGCGGAGCATGCTGGAACGAGGAAGGCGCGCCACACGGAGCAAAGTCTGCCTGGTTCCTCAATGGGAAGCCGCGTCCGTGCCCGTGGTGACCAGACCAAACCGTTAACCGTACAAAGGCTCTTGACGGCTGACCGACGGTGGGCGCAGAAATGGACAATGCCCGGGTAGTGCTCCAAAGTCAGTCGGTCAATGCTCGCCCAGCCCGGCCTGCACGTGAACGTACGATCGACGAGACGACCCGGCAAGGTCGTCAATCCCGGCCACTGGCCACCGCGCGCCCACTGGCCCCGTCGCGCTCTGAGGCGTCGTGGATCCTTCCCAGCTTGCCGCACCTCCACGCGCACACGGCTCTCAACTGTACTCTACAGTAGTATACTACTCCCCTCACCCACCCACACAAGCAACCAATGCCTAGCCGGAACGCACCAAAGGTGTCAAATCGATCCTTATGATTATTACGTAGTGCGGTTATCCAACGGCCTTTGTTTTTTTCAGCATAATCCACCGGTGTTTGATAGCACGCGATTCAGCCCGATCTGGCCTGAGGGCGAGCTTCGTCGCGGCTTCCTTGGCCCCAACGTAAACGCAGACGCCGGGCCTTGCTCTCGCCACGCCGGGTCGTCTATAAAACCAGTGGCCTGGCCACTCCCCTTGCCGCCCAGATACACATACCATCCACCATTTGTCCGTCGCCAGTAGCCACAGAATCCATCGCCAAAGCCAAGAGAGAGATACACCGTACACTCCACACGCCGGCCGTTCCATTTCGCTCCGCCCTCCCGCCTTGTCCCGTTGCTGAGTTCCCGCCGGCTCGCCCGGAAGAGCAGCTCGCCGCCGTTGAAGGATCCTCCCCGGTCGCTCGCCGCCATGAAGGTGCGTGCGTGCTTGCTTGCTGTCGATAAATCGAGCTGGGGGTTCATTTGGTCCCCTTTTGCGGCTCTTTGCTTCGTTTTGCTCCTACGGTTTGCTGATTTTGTTTTTGGCTCTTGTCTCATGGTTTCAGAAGGTTGTGCTGAAGCTGGATGTGCACGACGACAGGCACAAGGCCAAGGCGCTCAAGGCCGTCTCCGGTCTCCACGGTACTAGCTCACCACTCATCCCTGTGTTTCCTCTTTGCTCTGCTTCGCCCAACAGTGGTTAGGGGCGGAATTGATGGCCAGAGTCCTCATCCATACCTGAATTTGGGATCGCCTCAGGCATCGACCAGCTGGGCGTGGACATGAAGGACCAGAAGATGACCATCGTGGGCACCGTCGACCCCGTCGCCGTCGTCGCCAAGCTGCGCAGGCTCTTCCCCGGCGTGCAGATCGTCTCCGTCGGCCCGGCCAAGGAGGAGAAGAAGGACGACAAGAAGGACGGCGGCGGGGACAAGAAGCCCGCCGGAGACAAGAAGGAGGGCGACAAGAAGGACAGCGGCGGCGACAAGAAAGACGGGGCCAAGAAGGACGGCGGCGACAAGAAGCAGCAGGAGGCGAAGCCGGCCATGCAGGTGTACCCGCCCTACGGCTACGCGCACTACGGCTACCCGCCGCCGCCGCCGCCGCGCTACGTCGTCCACAGCGCCGAGGAGGACCCCAACTCGTGCGTCATCTGCTGATCATCGCCGCCGACGCCCACCCCCTTGTACATTTTGTCGCTGTCCTGCCTGTCTTCCTCCGCTGCCGCTGCCGGTGGTTGGTGGTCGCTGTACTCATCAGCCTACCCACGGCGCTGCAGCCATCGACGGCGTCGTTTATACACTTAGATTATATGACCGTGTAATTACCGGTTGCATCGGCAGCTGCTGTTTGGCTTGCTTTTGGGGAGGTGCAGTAGAGCGCATACACGAGAGTGAGAAGAACTATAAAGATGTACGTACGTACCACTTTTGACAGTACAATTCGATTTGAGAATATTAGTATATTCTTGCCCAGCTGGTCTGAAAAGTACTTGTGTTTCTTCTCTCCTGACGGGAAAAGCGTTATCACTAAAATATCCGGCTGTGCTAAAGCCTAAAGCTCATGAGATTGTATTTGTCATTAAATCGCAATTGATTCCAGTTCCTACGATGATTATGATAGGTGTGCTATTGTGATGATTGTTGGTGGCTGAGATTCTCCCTGTTATCCGGGCTTGTAGATTTAAACCGTTGTAGGCCTAATATAGTGCCTCATTGTAATTTCGGAAACATAAACTCCATTTTGGTTTTCTATTTTGGGGTGGGAGTCGTTGTTGCTCTTAACGGATTTATTTACTAGACAGACGCTCATTTTAAATTTACGTGCAACATTAGGTTAAGAAATATAAGGGTGTCTCCATACAAGCTCTGGGGATGCTGTTTTTGCCCCTTTAGAAGTCTTGATTTCAACGAAATTCTAGCCCGCATGAAACTTAAAGCACTATTGGGCCTCGTTGGTTAGGAACGTTTGAATCGATCGTTTTCATTTAGCCTGGCTCCAGAACCATCCGTGGTCCTCACCTACACGCCTTGGGAAGTAGGAGAGACGAGACGAGACAATACTCCCCACTCCTCTCCCCACGCCACACAAAACCCCCATTCACACTCCTCTCGCCTCACCGCACAAATCCCCCATTCACACTCCTCTCTTATTGGTCATTCATTAGCACCGATCGTAACTAACGCTCACCCCATCGTCAGACTCGTTACCACGCTGGCAACATCAACCAGGAGTAGTAGGTTGCCTCCTCGACGAGGGTGGAGCTCGCCCCTGCTAAATTGGCGAGGATGGCGAAGGCCCTTCCCCCATCCTGCGAGCCAGCGACTGTGTCGATAGGTGTGACGCCCCCGATTCAATCGTACACTAATCATACATGCAAACGTGTACGATCAAGATCAGGGACTCACGGGAAGATATCACAACACAACTCTAAAATAAAATAAGTCATACAAGCATCATAATATAAGCCAGGGGCCTCGAGGGCTCGAATACAAGTGCTCGATCATAGACGAGTCGGCGGAAGCAACAATATCTGAGTACAGACATAAGTTAAACAAGTTTGCCTTAAGAAGGCTTGCACAAACTGGGATACAGATCGAAAGAGGCGCAAGCCTCCTGCCTGGGATCCTCCTAACTACTTCTGATCGTCGTCAGCGGGCTGCACGTAGTAGAAGACACCTACGACGTAGTAGGAGTAAATGCGTCGACGGTGGCGCCGGCCTCCTGGGCTCCGACATCTGGTTGCGGCAACCAGGTAGAAGGGAAAGAGGGAAAAGAGGGAGAAAAGCAACCGTGAGTACTCATCCAAAGTACTCGCAAGCAAGGAGCTACACTACATATGCATGGGTATATGTGTAAAGGGCCATATCAGTGGACTGAACTGCAGAATGCCAGAATAAGAGGGGGATAACTAATCATGTCGAAGACTACGCTTCTGGCAGCCTCCGTCTTGCAGCATGTAGAAGAGAGTAGACTGAAGTCCTCCAAGTAGCATCGCATAGCATAATCCTACCCGGCAATCCCCTCCTCGTCGCCCTGTTAGAGAGCGATCATCGGGTTGTATCTGGCACTTGAAAGGGTGTGTTTTATTAAGTATCCGGTTCTAGTTGTCATAAGGTCAAGGTACAACTCCAAGTCGTCCTGTTACCGAAGATCACGACTATTCGAATAGATAAACTTCCCTGCAGTGGTGTGATGAAGTCATGTACCTGGGGTAGGGTCATAGACCTGCCCAAAGGTACCCTCCACAAGGACACTCGCAAGAGAAGCGGCCTTCCAGTCGACATGGTAGGCTTCTACTCGACAGATTCAAAGACACTCGACTATGAAGACCCACTCGACCACCAGGAGTCCAAGAGCCACTCGGTGCCCAAACGGTCTGTAGTTAAATAGTCTTTATGATCTCAATGACACTTTATGTAAGGCGTTACCGATGCGCCTATCTTTAACGCACCTTAAACCCTCTACTCGTGGGCTGGCTGGGGTCTGGCGCACTCTATATAAGCCACCCCTCCACGGTAGAAGGGTTCGCACCTGTAACACATACACATATAATCCAGTGAGACCGCCTCCGGGCTCCGAGGCGTGGGGCTATTACTTCCTCGAGGAGGTGCGAACTTCGTAAATCCCTTGCGTATACAACTACTCCATAGCTAGGATCTTGCCTCTCCATACCTACCCCCATTCTCTTGTCGGACTTAGAACCACGACGGTTGGCGCCCACCTTGAGGCCGGTGTTCTAGCGATTTGTTGGAGAAGTTGGGATTCTTTCGATCTCCTGCATCATGGTTTCAGGTGGAGTTCTGGTTGACGGCCACGAGATTCGTCTCGGTGCGCTCACGTTCGTCGCCGACGACTCCGCTTGGCTTCAGGAGGCTCCACTCGACGTGGACGCGCTCCCCGTCCGCGGAGCGACGCACTTTCAGCGTGTGTCTGCGGCGTCCTCCTGCGGCAACCGTCGACCCAGTATGGGTCGGCTCCTGTGCCGTCTTCGCTCCCAGTCTCCCACCGGCGCAAGCGTTCCGGTCGGTCGAGGCTTCAGCGGTGGGTGAGGCATGCGGTGGCCCGCCAGTCGGCCACCCCCCAAGTCGCGGCGATCGAGCCCGACGAATCTCTCTACGACCTGTTCGACTGGCTCCGCAGAGATTGCGTCCGAATGCGATAGCGATGACCCGCGGCGAGAGGTTACGATGGTCGATGGACCCGCGGTCCCCGGATTCACCGGCACCAACGGAGGTGGCGAGTGGAAGCGATCGAGCAAGCCCACGAAGAGTACTCTGCTGAGCCCCTCACGCCCGCTCGGAGGAGGAGCTTCGCCGTCGGAACATGGATGCACTTCACACTCCTATCGTTGGAGAAACCCCGAGGCTCGTGCCTTGGAGGATGCGCGCTATTAACCAACTTTCGTGGCGCACTCGATTGGAGAACCTTCAGCGAGTACTCGGCGGCCTTACGACCAAGGGTTCGAGAATCCGATCGGCGTCGCTCTTTCAACCGCCAACTCAGGTATATCGAACTCCGATTCAGAATTTAGCGATTGCCGCCCGTATAGCGAGTCAATTCAGCCTTCCCGATGGAGGCGGGTAGAGGTTTGTTGCAAATCAGAGATCTGCTCCGGGCGGCAGGAGATCAAAACTCAGTGGTATCACAGTCGCGGAACAGGATTCACAGCCGATCCGTCGCTGCGAATTCAGTCCAGTCGGCCCATAGTCCGAGATCGCCCCCGAGGCGTGAGGAACATGGGGGCGGCGTGATGATCGATACAAGGGCATAGCAGTATGAGCACCGATTCGATCGCAATGATCGGCGTCGAGTGCCACTCCTCCCCAAGGGGTGGATCATCGCTCCTCGGCAGCGGGGACGACGACGCCAAAGACCGATCTTTGGCGAAGGGTTCGATCGACCTGTGGAACCAGGCTTTGATGCGAGATGTATTATCGTTCAAGGTTTGGTCGACAGGAACAGAGCTCACCGAGACGGCCATGATAGAGATGTTCCTTCCAGCAGCAGACTTCATGTCTTGGGACGAGTGTTTCAGCAGAGCCATCGAGCGGTGATTCCTCCCAACTTCAGGTTGGCGGTCGAGTCGATAAGTTCCTGGTGAATCAAGCGACACTTGGCTTGAAGATTACCGAGTGGCTGTTCAGAGCGGCGGTGGCAGCGATGAGGTGGCCATGAAGCATTTGCCTCTTATGTTGGAGGGTTCAGCCGAGCGTGGTTGAATCGATTAGCACCAGAGATTTACACTTGGGAAGATCTTGCCCGAGTGTTTGTCGGACATTTGAAGGAAGTTGCAAGCGACCAACAGGATTGACGGAGTTGCGATCGTGTGTGCAAAAGTCGAGTGAAACTTTGAGAGATTATATCAGAGGTGGGTCACTTTGCACCACGATCGAGAATGTATCGATCACCAGGCGGTCTGCGCCTTCAAAAAGGTGTCAAGAACAGAGTTGAGTTTGAAATTTGGTCGAACCGGAGATATGACTCTGAGTCGGATGATAGAGATTGCCACCAAGTATGCAAATGGTGAAGAAGAGGATCGGCCCGGAGTGGTAAATACAAATCGGCCGCCAATGAGGCGGCGGAGGAAATTCGGTGGAAGCGAGCGCAAAGCCGAGCCGGCCCGCTCCCGGAGAGGCCTTGGTGTGACCCCAGGGAAAGTTCAAGGGGAAACCCAAGGGTCCTTGGAACCCCAAAAGGTGAAAGACCAGGATGGAAGCGCGTGTTGGATTTGCCATGTCATATTCATACAAAGAAAGATGAAGAGGGTAAACTCATTTACTCGAAACATACCACTCGGCGATTGTCGGCTCTTGATTCAGCAGTTCCAAGGAAACAACTCAAGGATAAAGATAAGGAAAGCAGACAAAGTTGAGGAAAAGATGGCGGTGATGATGGATATCCCGGTCAATTCCACCACGATGATTTTTGCCGGCGTCGAAAGCAAAAGTCGATTGAAGGTTATCAATCGGAAGTGAACTTGGTCGCTCGGCGACTCCCAATTATCTGAAATGGTCCCGGACCGCCATCACATTCGACCAATCTGATCACCCGACGACATTGCCACCACGGGAGGCAAGCATTGGTGGTCGACCGGTTGTTGAGGGCACTCGACTGACCAAAGTTCTGATGGATGGTGGTAGTGGCTTGAACATATTGTACGCGGAGACGTTGAAAGGGATGGGCATTCCGATGTCCAGACTTAGTACCAGTAACATGAACTTTCACAGAGTCATTCCTGGAAAGAAGGCTGAGTCACTCGGCCAAATTGCTCTTGATGTAGTTTTTGGTGATTCGAAGCATTTTCGGAAGGAAAAGTTGACCTTTGAGGTCGTGGATTTCCAGAGCGCTTATCACGCTATTCTGGGAAGGCCAGCTTATGCACGTTTCATGGCCCGACCATGTTACGTGTATCTTAAACTGAAGATGCCTGGTCCCAAGGCGTGAACACTGTTACGGGCAATCGGAAGAAGGCGGAAGAGTGCTTCGAAAGGCTCTAAGATCGCCGATGCTCGGTTGGCAGTGGTAGAGCTACAAGAGTATCGAAAACTGCAGATCCAAGTGATTTGTTGCGAGCTAAGGAGCACGCTACTGAGTCAGCATTTCAATCATTGGTGAGGCGAAACAGGTTCACATTCACCCGACTGATCCCAATGCTGCTCCGACCAACATCTCAACAACACTCGACTCAAAATAGGAAGAAGCGCTCATCCGGTTCCTCCGTGAGGCGGGACATCTTTGCATGGAAGCTGCGACATGCCGGGTGTTCCTGTGGAGCTGGCTGAGCATCGCCTCTGAGTCGACCCAAAATTCAAACCGGTTAAAGAATATCTTCGGCGGTCCGCCGTCCAGAAGAGAAAGGGCATTGGCGAGGAGGTGGCTCGGCTCTTAGCGACAGAGTTCATCCGAGAGATCTACCACTCCGAGTGTCTCGCCAATGTCGTCATGGTCCCCAAGAAGGACAAGTTGTTGCGCATGTGCATCGATTTCAAGCATATCAATCGGGCCTGCCCGAAAGATCATTTCCCTCTTCCTCGCATCGACCAAATAGTCGACTCAACTTCGGGATGTGAGAGGTTGTCTTTTTTAGATGCATATTCCGGGTACCATCAGATCCGTCTATATGGACCCGATGAGATCAAAACAGCGTTCATCACTCCATTCGGGTGCTTCAGTTATGTCACCATGCCATTTGGTCTCAAGAATGCCGGAGCCACATTCATGAGGATGATTCAGAAGTGTTTGCTCACTCAAATCAGTCGGAATGTGGAAGCATACATGGATGATATAGTGGTCAAGTCACGAAAGGGTTCCGACCAGTTGACTGACCTTGCTGAAACATTTGCCAATCTCAGGAGGTATGATATCAAGCTTAACCCATCAAAGTGCACATTTGGAGTTCCTGGCGGAAAGTTACTCGGTTTTCTCATTTCTGAGCGAGGAATCGATGCTAACCCCGAAAAGGTTGGCACTATACTCCGAATGAAGCGCCCTGTGCGTGTGTACGGTGTCCAGAAGCTTACCGGATGCTTGGCCGCTTTAAGTCGATTCATCTCTCGACTCGGTGAAAAGGCATTGCCTCTTTACCGAGTGATGAAGAAGTCGACAAGTTCGAGTGGACTCGAAGCTGATGCAGCGTTTGCGAGCTAAAACTCTGCTCTCCACCCAGCCGGTGCTTGCTGCTCCTATCGACAAAGAGCCTTTGTTGCTTTATATTGCAGCCATGGACAAGTCGTCGATCCGTCTTGACGGTCGGCGGAAGAAGAAGGAAAGCCTTCAAACTTCAGCGCCTAGTTTATTATCTTTACGAAGTCTTGACCCCATCAAAGCAAAGATACCCTCACTATCGAAGCTTGTTTATGGGATTTATATGACCACAAAGAAGGTTGCTCATTATTTCTCTGATCATTCCATTCTGATTCGTCGGTGACGCCCATTATCGGAAATTCTTCATAACAGAGATGCCACTGGTCGAGTAGCTAAATGGGCGATTGAACTCCTTCCCCTTGTTATCAAATTTGAGGCAAAGAAAGCCATCAAGTCCCAAGCAATAGCATACTTCCTCGCCGAGTGGATCTGAACATCAGCTTCGACTCAAGTTCACTCGAACCTTTGGACTATGTTTTTCGATGGTTCCAAGATCTTTGAGCGGTTCTAGTCTTGGGGTTGTATTGGTTTCCCCGAGAAGATAAGCTCAAATCGTTCTCCGATTCACTTTGATTCTTCCAACAACGAAGCAAAATATGAGGCACTCATGTATGGGTTGCGTATGGCCATTTCACTTTCGGCGTCCGTAGCCTTATGGTCTCTGACTCGGATCTGGTTGTTAATCAAGTGATGAAGGAGTGGGATGTCAGAAGCCCAGCTATGACAGGTTACTGTAATGCAGTGAGAAAGCTGGAGAAGAAATTCGAGGGGTTAGAGCTTCATCATATATGTCACAGCCCTAGATTAGCCTTGTTGTCTTTGCTTGATATTCATGTCATCATGTCTAAATTCAAATGAAATTTGAATTGAGGAATTTTCAAAGCCTCAGAAACCTTTTAAAAATGATCAACATTAAAATCTTCTCAAAGAAGTCCAAGAAAATGTTCCTCTTAGTCTCTGAAAATATTGCAAAGAGGTAAAACTCAAAACAATATTTTTGGTATCTCAGAGTTAATTATTTTGGGCCTTTGAATTAAATAAATAACTATTTGCATTGGATATATATTTGTTAATTAATTAATATATGTCCAATAATTCTGATCTTTGATGAAGGGCATTGGAATAATCCAACTAGTCCCTACCATAATTATCAGAAGCAATACAAATGATTTAGTGTCTAAAACTAAATCAAAACAAATTACAAAAAATAGAAAACAGAAAAACAGAGAGAGAGAGAGAGAGAAACCCACCCGGGCCTTCTTACCTGGCGTGCCTGTAGCCCAAGTGGCCGGCCTAGCATGGCCCAGCCCACCTAGCCCCTCCCCTGTCGTCTTCCTCCTTGCCAGGAGGACGAGAGGCAGCGTGGCCCTTGCCAGACGGCCACCGACGGCCACCTCCCTTGCCGCTCCCCTCGACGCCTTGGGCGCCTCCCATGACGCCACGCAGCTCCTGGTTCACTCCCTCGCCTCCCCGTGCTCGTTCCTCCTCGACCCGCTCTCTCTCCAAGAACCGAAGCGCCACCGTCGCCGCCCGCTCACCGCTGCAGCATGCTGAGCCTTCCCCTCGCCCCTACGATATGCCAAGAGCCCGCCAATTCTCCCTCGACCTCTCCGTTAAGCCACGACGCGGGTGCCCTGCATCATCGCCATCGGCGTCATCTTCAACCTCGGGTCGACGATCGCCGCCCGTGGCTCCAACGTCGCCCAAGCCTTCCCGAGCTCGCCGACCCCTCCGTTCGATCCACTGTGAGCTCCGCCGCTTTTTCCCCTCCTCCTCGAGCTCGTTTCCGCCCTCTAGCCGCCTCTTCCGCTGGAGCCGAGAGCTTGGCTCCGCCGGCCATGTCGCCGCCGTGGCCACCGTCACATATAGCTGCAACCGAGCACATAGCCGTGCTCAGCGCAACGCCAGAAGCCCAAAACCCCCTCCAGCTGCTCTGCTGTGCCCGCAACACGAACCAGCCGCCCGAACTTGGCCGCCGCATGAAGCTTCGCTTCAGCGAGCTCGGTCCACCGATTCTTCTTGCTAGTCGTGTTGGATGCTTGTGAGTCCCAAAGACCACGTAGAGCCCTCAAGCGCTCTTTTAGCCGCCGGAGGGCGAAACCCGGCGCCCTCCGCCGTCTCTGACTCCGCCGGCGATGAGCCGCGGGTCAACTCCGGCGAGTTGACCTGGGTTTGACCCTTGTTTGACCCCCCAGGGTCACTAATGCGTGGGCCCGGCCTGTTAATTCTTAGTTAGGTTTATTTAGAGCTAATTAACCTAGATTAGTGCTTAATCTAACGCTAACTAACGCTGTTAGTTAGATGTGTCACTGACCAGTGGGCCCCACTGGTCAGGTTGACCCGGATGTGGTCAGTTGACCTGCTGACCTCAGCCTTACGTCATGCTGACGCAGTAAATATTTTCTGGGATTTAAAATAAATCAAAAATGATTTATTTATTTCAGAAAATATCCAAAACTTCTAAAAATCATAGAAAATCAACCGTAGCTCCAAATCAAATAATTTATATATGAAAAATTATCAGAAAAATGCAATCTATCCATCTGTATCATTTTCATGCATGTCAAACTAAGTTATACCTGCTGTATAGGTGAAAACATAATAATGGCATTTTAAATGGTAAATATGGAGTTTGCATATGAACTCTTAGTCCATATGGGCTTCATTTAATCTGGTTGCTAGTTGCATTAGCTCAAAACACATTCATATTGCCATGTCATAGCATGCATCATATTGTTGCATTGCATTGATTGTGTTCCCGCTTGTTTTTCGGTGTTTGTCCCCTCTCAGTAGACGTGGTTTCGGCGATGTGATCGATGACGCCGATGAAGAACTATACTATCTTCAGAAGTGCCAGGCAAGCAAAACCCCCTTGTTCATTCCGATACAATCCCACTCTCTCGCTCCTGCTCTCTTTTACTGCATTAGGACAACATCGATTCAACTGTTACATGCTGCGGTAGTTGTACCCCTTATCCTCTGCATGACCTGTCATTGCCACAGTAAATAGATGAAACCCACTAGCATGAGTAGGAGTTGTTTGAGCCTTGATGTGCCTACTCATTCATGCTTGTTTGTCATGCCTGCTACTGCTTAGAGTTGAGTCGGGTCTGATTCATCGGGAATGAATTGGAATTGTTGTGAACATGTCCTACTGTTGAGAGCTAAGTGTGTGAACACGATTTGGTAAAGGTAGCAGTGAGAGGCCATGTAGGAGTACATGGTGGGTTGTCTCATTGCAGCCGTCCTCAGGAACTGAGTTCTGTGTTTGTGATCCATGAAACAGTTACTACCACGCATTGGGCCGAAACCAATGAACCCTCTCGGCTTCTTAACCATCCTTGTTCTCTGTCCGGGAGTTGCAACTAGTTTACGGTGTTTGTAGGATATGTGTTGGAGGCCGTGCGTGGCGCTGACCCTAGGGGTGGGCTATGATGGGGTAGATACACCGTGGCCGGTAAAACGAATGCCCGTTTGGTATCTCGGGAACCCTGCACACATCGTTCGGGGCCGTTAGTGGAAACCTCGGCGGACTCCTGCGGATGGAACCGAATAGGCGATAAACCTGGACTAGGGACTTGAGTGTTTAGGTAGGCCGTGGCCGACACCCACGTTGGGCTTCCGCTTGAAGGTTGCCGAGTACATGTCGTAAACGGCGGTAAGTGGTGAGCGTGTGTGAAGAAGTACACCCTACGGTGTTAATATGATCTATTGAATAGCCGTGTCCGTGGAAAAGGACTTACGGGTTGCCTATAACAGTTCATAGACAAGTGAAAGTGGATACTCTAAAATGCGCAAGATAAGCGTGAGTGCTATGGATGGTGTTCTCGTGAGGGAGACGGGAGGCGGGTCCATAGTAGTGTATTGATATGGTGAATATGTGGACTCGCAGCGCCACCTCAAAGAGTTACTTGCAGCCGTAGTTCAGGATAGCCACGAGTCAAAGCTGGCTTGCTGCGGTCAAACTCCACCACCCCTTTGTTGATAATGATGCATATGTAGTTAGTTACGATGTAAGTCTTGCTGAGTACGTTTGTACTCACGTTTTCTTATTTTATGTTTTGCGAGAGAGGCGTCGGTCTCGCTAGTAGTTCGCTTGGACTTGACGTTCAGCTTGTTACCTCAGCTACGATCTTGTGCACTTTCGGCGGGATGTGGTAGATAGTCGGGCTTCTCAGCCTTTTTCATTTGTAGATGTCGTACTCGGACATGTTAAGCTTCCGCTTGTGCTTTGACTTGTATGCTCTGAGTGTTGGGTCATGAGACCCATGTTTGTAATATCTCGCTCCTCGGAGCCTAATGAATAAATATTTGAGTCGTAGAGTTATGTTGTGATGCCATGTTGTGTTTACACATATTGAGCATATTGTGTGCATGTTTGAAATGCTTGGTATGTGTGGGATCCGACAATCTAGTTGTTTATCCTTGGCAGCCTCTCATATGGGGAAATGTAGTCTAGTGCTTCCTGAGCGATAGTAGTCCGCTACAGCCCGGTTCACGAGTCCTGCTGGCCCAAAGACTACTGCTTTGGACACTTGGTGGCCGACATGTGTTTCACCGTTCCTATGTCTGTCCTTCGGGAAATGTCACGCGGTGATATCCGGAGTCCTGCCTAGCCTGCTACAGCCCGAGTTACCGGAGTCCTGTTAGCCCAGTGCTACAGCCCGGATTCATACGTTGATGACCGACATGCTCGATGTGATTCATGTATGCCTGTCCCCATGGGTTAGCGCCGCTTTGGGTTCACGGCTAGCGATGTCGTCCCGGGTTCTCTGTCATGTGGATGCTAGCGACACCATCATATACGTGAGCCAAAAGGCGCAAACTGTCCCGGACCATGGTAAGGCGACACCCGTGAGAATACCGTGCGTGAGGCCGCAAAGTGATATGAGGTGTTACCGGCTAGGTCGATGTGACTCGGAATCGGGGTCCTGACATCGTTGGTATCGAGCCTCGATGCTGTCAGAGGATTACCAAGCCAAACTGGTCGAAGTTGTGTCTAGAAATGCTTTAGTTATGTAAGGGAATTGATTGGGGAAGGGAACGTAAGGCACTTTTTACTCCTTATACCTCACGGCCCTCTGATCTGAGTCAACCTCTTCTCTTCTACGGGGTTTAAGAACAAGGCTTCTCATCTATCTATCAGGATGACGTGTTACTAATCCATAGACTTTTAAGATTGTTGGTTTT
Source organism: Aegilops longissima (assembly GCA_021605205.1). Classification (NCBI taxonomy): domain Eukaryota; kingdom Viridiplantae; phylum Streptophyta; class Magnoliopsida; order Poales; family Poaceae; genus Aegilops; species Aegilops longissima. Next base: position 812,838,222 of record CM038677.1, read on the forward strand.
AAGTCTCAGTTCAGTTTTTACTACTTCCGTATGTTCATAGCTGGTCTCAGAATCTTGATATTGTGATATTGAGTGGTTATGCCACCATTTCGCATGATGTCTCAAATCTTTTTGAACATTTACAGCCGTTATGCTGTCCGAGTTATCCCAGGTTTCCAAACAATCTGATGCATTTGCAAATTCCTTCTTTCCGTTTCCAATGTCTCTTTGGTACAGGTTAATCACACTAATTGCTGAGTTGAGGTACTCTGTTGCCTTGACATATATATTGGAACTATTATTATGACAATAGGTGTCTTAGAAGACCACCTAGTAATCTAGCCATGTTTTGTGTCCCGGTGTGATAACTCTGGCCACCATTCTCGAAAGCATCCCGTGATGCCATTTAGTAGTAGGCATTCTACTCCTGGGTTCTTGACCCAAGATTCACCCTACTTACTTCATGTTGATAATGTTTGCTAGTCCCTTTAGGATATTAGTAACCTTGCAATAGTCCTCGAGGTCCGTGGTATTTCCTTCTTCCAAATACCATGAACTGCTTATGGCAGAAGTTCTTTTGAGCCAAAAGATCACAACCAGGGTGCTCTTGAGGAGTACTCCATCATATATTGCGACTCTGCCAGTTCTACCTTTCTGCATGGGTTATCCGGAAGAAACCTGTTGAACTTGATTCGACATACTAACCTATGCATCCACAACTCAGAAAGTTATGTGTTCCTCGAGTTATTCCTCCTTAGTTGTATTCTGACCCCCGTCTATCAATTGATAGTCAAGGGTATGCGTGCATTCGTTTATCGATGCCTATTACTCTTGTGGTCCGTCAAGCCATTCTATCCAGAATGACTTGGAGAAACAAACTCCAGTATCTCATCCATTTCTAGGATTGGGTCAAAGTAGTTGTATTCCGCATATCAAAATGCCAATTCAGCTTTTGATTCTGTTCTACCCTGAAGTATTACCATCTTTATATCAAGAATGTCATGGGAATTGCACACTATCCTAGGTACTCTTGACATAGTGATACTTCTCGCCATCATTATTCATTCCTCGGTTTTGTGTTGTCGCAACCGGAATGCCGACAAGTGAATCGTGATGTGTGAAATCCATACTCCTAGCAACTCCGTTGCTTGGTAGTTAAAGGACGATAATTTCATCCTTAGCATGTTGGTTATTGAATCATCATCCTAAGGTTGATCGTGCTACCTAGTCCTTATTCCCGGTGCACTTTTCAACCAATGAGTTAGGATTGTGTCAATTCCTCACTCTTTTGATCATATCATCTTGCCCTGGAAGCAAGATTGTTCTCGAGCCTAGTAATATACCGGTGGTTCGTGATATTCCGATTATCTTCTCGGAAGTATCACCAGGTTGTCACCTGACCGCTATGTTGAGTTCGTGATCATGTTGGTTTTCCTCCAAACCACCCATTCTCCAAGAATCTGTGTTGGTTACCCTGAGCTAGTTGGTTAAGCTAAACAATAACTTGGAGAGTTGGAAGATAAAAGCTTTGCCGAATTTGGTTCTTTCTGAAGTGATTTCTTTGTGTTTGTGTTTGTGTGTGTGTTGAAGAGAGATGATATTTTCGTTGATTGATCCTCGTGATCAGTTGTCGGTGCTATTATCTTATCCAACCCTTGATTTGAGTATGGGCTATCGTCAAATCAAATCAGTACCAACGATGCTCGTAATGTTGTCTTACTCGTGGTTGATCCCTCGAGCATATACCATTACATCTTTTGGTCTGACCAATGCTATCACCGTGTTCACATGATGGTGGAAGTCCAATGATATGGAAATTCCGGTGAGTTGTTGTTGAGCCCATCAGCAGCATTTTGTCTCCCCCATGAGTCATGTTGAACATCAACCTAGTGTTGGAAACTTGTGTAAGCATTTCTTCGTGTTTCGTTCATGAAGCATATGTTTGGATGAAAGTAGTGACTTCCTCTAATTCATGTGCATCTGATGCAAGTTGCCGCCGTGGATTCGAGAAATTCAATGTTGCTTCTTTGGAATCATCCCAAATCGGGCATGCATACGTGCGAAGTATTCTGTGGTTCGGAGACTTGCAACCTTCGCTCAACATGTGTTCCTAGCACACCAAGCCACTGATTGATTTGTTCAAGGAGAAGGAGTTCCTTCATAAGAGCTAATCCGGACTTATGTAGGGACTTCGATATCCTCGTTGATGGTTCCCCACCTGAACTCGGTAGTGTTTTATTATAAGACTACTATGTGGTCATGCTTGTCTCGAACAACATGTTCACATGTTTGTAGCAGAACCCGCTCATGTTTTGGAGCTCACTACCATAGTCCATCTCCCGAGAATCTCGCAACATCATCTCGTCGATTTGTGTTGCACCCTTCCCTTTTCAGACATGCTGAGTCTGGAGTATCCTATTACCAATCGGATCTGAATCTCAGGCAGATATCATGGTTGGAACATTCCCAACAGTTGCATTTTGTTCCCAGCTTGCACCCCATTGTGCCAATTTCAATGGGATGCCCCTCTCAGTAATTGATGTCTAGGATCATCCTCAAAAGTGGTCCTACCATGGGTCCCCTCCATTTCCGATGATAAGCAAATCATCCATTGCGTTGTCTTCAACAAGGTAGTCCACATCATCCATTCTAGTCCGAGTATGTCATTCTTTCGAACTCCTTCAAATGATCGATTGTGATTGCCTTAGGCTGGTATAAAGAGTTCCAGTGATCTATGGATCAAAAGTAATTCTTTTTGCCACTTAAGGGAACAGCTCAACGAGTCACTTTTCACAAGGTGCCCCGTTACGGAATCCTGGCAATTATTTCCTCGCCACCTTGACACCATCCACCATCTCTCTAAGCGTGGAATTGATGCCCACCAAATCAAACCTCGTTGCTTGTTCTTCAAACCCTCTCGATGTGTTTTGTGTCTCAACTCGAGATGTTTCTAATCTCATTCCGTGAGTTGATCATGTTCTACTTGATCTTCGTGAAGATCGAATCTTGTAGAGCCTCCCTCTCTTTCCATTGTCGTGTTGGATGGAGTTCTCAAAGCAAGATGTCAATATCATGATGATGTTCGAATCAACGTTCTTATGAAGTGCAACCTGGATCGTGAAGACCGTGATAGTTTGTGCCCCCTCTGTCTTCTTACCTCACGTCTTGAATCTCGGGATGAGATTCTTGTTTAGTAGCGGTGAGTTGTCACAGCCCTAGATTAGCCTTGTTGTCTTTGCTTGATATTCATGTCATCATGTCTAAATTCAAATGAAATTTGAATTGAGGAATTTTCAAAGCCTCAGAAACCTTTTAAAAATGATCAACATTAAAATCTTCTCAAAGAAGTCCAAGAAAATGTTCCTCTTAGTCTCTGAAAATATTGCAAAGAGGTAAAACTCAAAACAATATTTTTGGTATCTCAGAGTTAATTATTTTGGGCCTTTGAATTAAATAAATAACTATTTGCATTGGATATATATTTGTTAATTAATTAATATATGTCCAATAATTCTATCTTTGATGAAGGGCTTTGGAATAATCCAACTAGTCCCTACCATAATTATCAGAAGCAATAAAAATGATTTAGTGTCTAAAACTAAATCAAAACAAATTACAGAAAATAGAAAACAGAAAAACTGAGAGAGAGAGAGAGAGAGAGAAACCCACCTGGGCCTTCTTACCTGGCGTGCCTGTAGCCCAAGTGGCCGGCCTAGCATGGCCCAGCCCACCTGGCCCCTCCCCTGTCGTCTTCCTCCTTGCCAGGAGAACGAGAGGCGCGTGGCCGCCGCACGCACGGCCACCGACGGCCACCTCCTGCTTGCCGCTCCCTCTCGACGCCCTGGACGCCTCCCGTGACGCCACACAGCTCCCTGGTTCACTCCCTCGCCCTCCCCGTGCTCGTTCCCTCCTCTGACCCGCACTCTCTCCCGCAACCGAGCGCCACCGTCGCCGCTGCCGCGCCCTGAGCCTTCCCCCTCGCCCCTCTGATATGCCAAGAGCCCCGCCAATTCTCCCTCGACCTCTCCGTTAAGCCACGAGACGTCAGGTGCCCTGCATCATCGCCATCGACGTCATCTTCAACCTCGGGTCCGACGATCGCCGCCGTGGCTCCAACGCCGTCCAAGCCTTCCCCGAGCTCGCCGACCCCTCCGTTCGATCCTTTGTGAGCTCCCGCTTTTCCCTCCTCCTCGAGCTCGTTTCCGCCTCTAGCCGCCTCTTCCGCGGAGCGAGAGCTTGGCTCGCCTGCCATGTCGCCGCCGTGGCCACCGTCACATATAGCTGCAACCGAGCACATAGCCGTGCTCGGCGCAACGCCAAGCCCAAAACCCCTCCGGCTGCTCTGTTGTGCCAGAACACGAACCGCGCTGCCCGAACTCCGGCCGCGGCTGCTGGCTTCGTTTCGCCGAGCTCGGTCCACCCGATTCTTGTTGCTAGTCGTGTTGGATGCTGTGAGTCCCAAAGACCACGTAGAGCCCCTCCGCCGCTCTTTTGGCCGCCAGAGGGCGAAACCCGGCGCCCTCCGCCGTCTCTGACTCCGCCGGCGACGAGCCGCGGGTCAACTCCAGCGAGTTGACCTGGGTTTGACCCTTGTTTGACCCCCAGGGTCACTAATGCGTGGGCCCGCCCTGTTAATTCTTAGTTAGGTTTAGTTAGAGCTAATTAACCTAGATTAGTGCTTAATCTAACGCTAACTAACGATGTTAGTTAGATGTGTCACTGACCAGTGGGCCCCACTGGTCAGGTTGACCCGGATGTGGTTAGTTGACCTGCTGACCTCAGCCTTACGTCATGCTGACGCAGTAAATATTTTCTGGGATTTAAAATAAATCAAAAATGATTTATTTATTTCATAAAATATCCAAAACTTCTAAAAATCATAGAAAATCAACCGTAGCTCCAAATCAAATAATTTATATATGAAAAATTATCAGAAAATGCAATCTATCCATCTGTATCATTTTCATGCATGTCAAACTAAGTTATACCTGCTGTATAGGTGAAAACATGATAATGGCATTTTAAATGCTAAATATGGAGTTTGCATATGAACCCTTAGTCCATATGGGCTTCATTTAATCTGGTTGCTAGTTGCATTAGCTCAAAACACATTCATATTGCCATGTCATAGCATGCATCATATTGTTGCATTGCGTTGATTGTGTTCCCTCTTGTTTGCCGGTGTTTGTCCCCTCTCAGTAGACGTGGTTTCGGCGATGTGATCGATGACACCGATGAAGAACTGTACTATCTTCAGAAGTGCCAGGCAAGCAAAACCCCCTTGTTCATTCCGATACAATCCCACTCTCTCGCTCCTGCTCTCTTTTACTGCATTAGGACAACATCGATTCAACTGTTACATGCTGCGGTAGTTGAACCCCTTATCCTCTGCATGACCTGTCATTACCACAGTAAATAGATGAAACCCACTAGCATGAGTAGGAGTTGTTTGATCCTTGATGTGCCTACTCATTCATGCTTGTTTGTCATGCCTGCTACTGCTTAGAGTTGAGTCGGGTCTGATTCATCGGGAATGAATTGGAATTGTTGTGAACATGTCCTACTGTTGAGAGCTAAGTGTGTGAACACGATTTGGTAAAGGTAGCGGTGAGAGGCCATGTAGGAGTACATGGTGGGTTGTCTCATTGCAGCCGTCCTCAGGAACTGAGTTCTGTGTTTGTGATCCATGAAACAGTTACTACCACGCATTGGGCCCGAAACCAATGAACCCTCTCGGCTTCTTAACCACCCTTGTTCTCTGTCCAGGAGTTGCAACTAGTTTCTGGTGTTTGTAGGATATGTGTTGGAGGCCGTGCGTAGCGCTGACCCTAGGGGTGGGCTATGATGCGGTAGATACACCGTGGCCGGTGTGCGAATGCCGTTTGGTATCTCGGGAACCCTGCACACATCGTTCGGGGCCGTTAGTGGAAACCTCGGCGGACTCCTGCGGATGGAACCCGAATAGGCGATAAACCTGGACTAGGGACTTGAGTGTTTAGGTAGGCCGTGGCCGACACCCACGTTGGGCTTCCGCTTGAAGGTTGCCGAGTACATGTCATGTAAACGGCGGTAAGTGGTGAGAGCGTGTGTGAAGAAGTACACCCCTGCAGGGTTAATATGATCTATTCGAATAGCCGTGTCCGTGGAAAAGGACTTCTGGGTTGCCTATAACAGTTCATAGACAAGTGAAAGTGGATACTCTAAAATGCGCAAGATAAGCGTGAGTGCTATGGATGGCGTTCTCGTAGGGAGACGGGAGCGGGTCCATAGTAGTGTATTGATATGGTGAATATGTGGACTCGTGTGCGCCACCTCAAAAGAGTTACTTGCAGCCGTAGTTCAGGATAGCCACCGAGTCAAAGCTGGCTTGCTGCAGTCAAACTCCACCACCCCCTTTGTTGATAATGATGCATATGTAGTTAGTTCTGATGTAAGTCTTGCTGAGTACGTTTGTACTCACGTTTGCTTATTTTATGTTTTGCAGAGAGACGTCAGTCTCGCTAGTAGTTCCTCTTGGACTTCGACGTTTAGCTTGTTACCTCAGCTACGATCTTGTGCCCTCGGCAGGATGTGGTAGATAGTCAGGCTTCTCAGCCTTTTTCATTTGTAGATGTCTGTACTCAGACATGTTAAGCTTTTGCTTGTGCTTTGACTTGTATGCTCTGAGTGTTGGGTCATGAGACCCATGTTTGTAATATCTCGCTCCTCGGAGCCTAATGAATAAATATTTGAGTCGTAGAGTTATGTTGTGATGCCATGTTGTGTTTACACATATTGAGCATATTGTGTGCATGTTTGAAATGCTTGGTATGTGTGGGATCCGACAATCTAGTTGTTTATCCTTGGCAGCCTCTCATATGGGGAAATGTAGTCTAGTGCTTCCTGAGCGATAGTAGTCCGCTACAGCCCGGTTCACCGGGTTCCTGCTAGCCCAAAGCACTACTGCTTTGGACACTTGACTGGGCGGCATGTGTTTCACTTCATTCCTATGTCTGTCCTTTGGGGAAATGTCTGTGGCGATATCCGAGTCCTGCCTAGCCTGCTACAGCCGGGTTACGAGTCCTGTTAGCCCAGTGCTACAGCCCGGATTCATACGTTGATGACCGACATGCTCGATGTGATTCATGTATGCCTGTCCCCATGGGTTAGCGCCGCTTTGGGTTCACGACTAGCCATGTCGGCCCGGGTTCTCTGTCATGTGGATGCTAGAGACACCATCATATACGTGAGCCAAAAGGCGCAAACGGTCCCGGGCCATGGTAAGGCGACACCCGTGGGAATACCGTGCGTGAGGCCGCAAAGTGATATGAGGTGTTACCGGCTAGGTCGATGTGACTTGGAATCGGGGTCCTGACAATATACCCCGACTGAAAAATGAAGCTGCGGATGATTTGGCGAAGATAGGGTCCAAGAGGGAAGACATTCCCAGTGATGTATTTTTGGAACACATTCATGCTCCATCAGTGCAGGAGGATCCTTTCACAGAAGAAGCCCCGCAGCAAAAGAGTGCCAATGATCCGACTGAAGTTGAGGTCCTAGTCGTGGTCGACCTGATTATGGAGGTTGTGGTCATCACTCCCGACTGGACAGTGCCGTACATCGCATATATCCTAAGGAAAGAACTCCCAGAGAATGAAGAAGAGGCGCGACAGATCGTCCGTCGATCTAAGGCCTTTACAGTGATCTAGGGACAATTGTACAGAGAAAGCGCGACTGGAGTCGGCCAGAAGTGTATCACGCCAGAAGAAGGTCAGATAATTCTTGAGGATGTCCACTCGGGGACCTGTGGCCATCATGCGTCCTCTCGGACCATTGTGGCTAAAGCATACCAAGCGGGATTTTACTGGCCGAAAGCAAATGAAATGGCAAAAGAAATAGTCGACAAGTGTGAAGGGTGTCAGTTCTATTCCAACATGTCACACAAGCCCGCCTCAGCCTTGAAGACCATTCCACTCGTCTGGCCCTTCGCTGTTTGGGGAATAAACATGATTGGACCGCTGAGAACTGGCAGAAGCGGCTTCACTCATTTGCTAGTAGCAGTCGACAAGTTCACCAAGTGGATCGAAGCCAAGCCCATCAAGAACCTCGATGCATGCCTCGCTATCAGTTTCATCGAGAGTTGATATTCAGATATGGAGTTCTGGATAGCATCATCACCGACAATGGGTCAAACTTCGATAATTACAAGTTCAAAGCCTTCTGCGCCTCTCAGGGCACGCGGGTCGACTATGCTTCAGCTTGCTCATCCTCGGTCGAATGGACAAGCGAGGCGTGCAAGCGGCCTCATTCTCAAAGGGCTGAAACCACGGCTGATGCGTGATCTCAAGCACGCAGCATGAGCTTGGGTCGACGAACTTCCATCAGTTCTTTGGGGATTGAGGACCACTCCTAATCGGTCGACTGGGAGAACTCCATTCTTCCTGATCTATGGAGCTGAAGCAGTTCTGCCGAGTGACCTGCTTCACAATGTGCCTCGAGTCGAACTATACTCTGAAGAAGAAGCGGAACAAGCCCGGCAAGATGCAGTCGACCTCTTGGAAGAGGAGAGAGAAATGGCCCTGATCCGCTCGACTATCTATCAGCAAGATTTGCGTCGATTCCATGCCAGAAATGTGAAGAGTCGAGCCTTCCAAGAGGGAGATTTGGTCCTCCGAGTGGATCAACAGAAACCACACAAGCTCGCTCCCACTTTGGAAGGTCCCTTCATCGTCACAAGAGTTCTCCACAACGGAGCGTATCATCTCTACAACGTTGATCGCCAGATCGACGAGCCTCGAGCTTGGAACGCGGAGCTGCTCCGCCCCTTTTACACTTAATACTCACTTGGTTGAGATGTAATAAAAGTACTTTTGTAGTTTGTTTATCTAAGACAAGAATGTTATAATTTTCCTAGTGATTGTTATTACTTTTTGTTGAAATTTCCCCCAGTGGGTGGCTTAGTTGTGAATCCGCTTCGCCTAAGTTTGTAAAAAAAATCCTTTCCGAGTGGCGAACCAGTCTCTCACTCGGGGGCTTAGCTGCAAATCCGCTTCGCCTAAGTATTCAAAATACTACCGAGTGGCGAGCCAGTCTTCCACTCGGGGGCTTAGCTGCAGTCCAAGTACTCGCCTAAGTATTCAAAATCCTACCGAGTGGCGAGCCAGTCTCCCACTCGGGGGCTTAGCTGCAGTGCAAGTACTCGCCTAAGTATTCAAAATCCTACCGAGTGGCTAGCCAGTCTCCCACTCGGGGGCTTAGCTGCAGTCCAAGTACTCGCCTAAGTATTCAAAATCCTACCGAGTGGCGAGCCAGTCTCCCACTCGGGGGCTTAGCTGCAGTCCAAGTACTCGCCTATGTATTCAAAATCCTACCGAGTGGCGAGCCAGTCTCCCACTCGGGGGCTTAGCTGCAGTCCAAGTACTCGCCTAAGTATTCAAAATCCTACCGAGTGGCGAGCCAGTCTCCCACTCGGAGGCTTAGCTGCAGTCCAAGTACTCGCCTAAGTATTGAAAATCCTACCGAGTGGCGAGCCAGCCTCCCACTCGGAGGCTTAGCTGCAGTCCAAGTACTCGCCTAAGTATTCAAATCCTACCGAGTGGTGAGCCAGCCTCGCACTCGGGGGCTTGCAACAGCCCAAGGATTTGCCTTAACATCCAAAATAATGAAAACCGCAAGGACGATGAGGTGCAGGTCGACTGTTACCTCCTCCTTCAAAGCTACCAAAATCCTACCGAGTGGAGAGCAAACCTCCCACTCGGGGGCTTAGCTGCAGCCCAGTGCTCGCCTAAGTAATAGAAATCCTACCGAGTGGTGAGCAAACCTCCCACTCGGGGGCTTAGCTGCAGCCCTGCGCTCGCCTAAGTAATAGAAATCCTACCGAGTGGAGAGCAAACATCCCACTCGGAGGCTTAGCTGCAGCCGAGTGCTCGCCTAAGTAATAGAAATCCTACCGAGTGGAGAGCAAACCTCCCACTCGGAGGCTGAGCTGCAGCCCAGTGCTCGCCTAAGTAATAGAAATCCTACCGAGTGGAGAGCAAACCTCCCACTCGGAGGCTTAGCTGCAGCCCAGTGCTCGCCTAAGTAATAAAAATCCTATCGAGTGGAGAGCAAACCTCCCACTCGGAGGCTTAGCTGCAGACCCAGTGCTCGCCTATGTAAGGAATTCATCCCAATCCGCAAGGATGACGAGGTGCAGGTCGACTGTTACCTTCTCCTTTGGAGCTTCGCCACAAGTACAACGTGCGGTCCATCCCAATCCGCAAGGACGACGAGGTGCAGGTCGACTGCTACCTCCTCCTTCAGAGCTTCGCCATAAGTACAACGTGCGGTTCATCCCAATCCATAAGGATAGCGAGGTCGATCGCGATCTGTGTTCCATCTTTACTGCAGGATAGATGAAACACAAGTCGACTGGAGTTTCAACGGAATATCTTCCGAATGAGGAATAAAGTTCTCTCGAAGGCAAATAAAGCATGTTAAAGGATAAATCAAGTTCAGATAAACGTCCTACGAATCCAAAGGTGCTCAGGCGTTAAGCCTGTTAAAGTTTATCGGTTACAAAAACCACTCGGCATTCGAGGCAAATTTAAGGTGGGACTTAGAAGTTTTTACTCCTCCGCGGAGGACCTGGAAGGTGCAACAAACTGGTCGAGGTCGATTCCGTCGGCAATACGGGTAGCAGCAGCGATGAAAGTCTCCATGAAAGATCGAAGTCGTGCTTCCTAGTGTTGGCAACCTTGAGAGACACCAGCTTGTCCTCTTGCGCTTCCTTGCAGTGGACGCGAACCAGAGACAGAGCAACATCAGCACCACACCTGGCGTAAGACTTTTCCATTCTTGCACTCGACTTGGAATCTCATTCGATCGAGTCATCGAGATTCAAGGTCATTCAGGCGTCGATCTGGCGGAGAGTTGAGTCAATCCGCGACATCGCAACTTTCAATCGAGCAAGATAATCCACCACGCTAACGCGAGACTCGATCGAGCACATTCATAGCAACCGTCCTTCACGGGAGAGTTGATGGGGTCCAAACTGGTTTCCACTGATTGGTTTCTTCTTCAAGTTTTGAGAATTCTGAAAACACAGCTCAGATTCAAAATAACGATCATGTGATGAGCGGTGATAACAAGACAGTCGGGTAAAAGAGATTACCTTCAAGCATGAGAAACAGCTTCTTGGCGAGCCCTCCAAGATAAATCTCCAGGTCATTTCGCTTCCCCGCCAGTTGGCCAGCCTTGTCAGACAGAGCAATCTTGTCGTTCTTCAGTCGACTAACTTCCTTGTTAGCCGCGTCAAGAGCGGCTTTCAGCTTGTCATTTTCATCTTCAAGTTTGTCGGCTGAGGCAAGCTTCTCTTCAGCGAGCTTTGTTTTCTCCAAAGCCTATACAGGCCTCTGCAAGGTCAAGGTCCTTCTTCTTCAAAGTCTCCTCCAGTTTATCGCAAAGCAACAATGAGAACAGAGTTGAGAATGAACAGAAAAACAAAGACAATCGTCAAAAGTTCTCACCAGCCATACCTTTTGCTTCATCCTTTGCCTTCTGCAAATTCTCCTGAGCAAGCTTCAAATCAAGGTTGAGATGGATCTGTTTGTTCTCTAACTCAGTATAGCGAGCCACAAGCTCGCAAGATTTCTACAAAGAGTCAACCAACGAAAGACATCAAAGACAGATCACTTCCGAGTGACTAAGGAAAAATAGTAGCATTTCTAAGACTACAGTCGAATCAAAACATTCGACAGTAGTCTCGGGGACTACACCCAGCCGGTGCACTCAGCGTGCCCCCACTGGTTTTACCAATTTGGTTCGACCAGTCGACCAAAAAAAAGAAACGCACAGTTCTTTAGACTATAGTCGACTGCACGCAGTCGACCATAGTCTCGGGGACTACACCTAGTGGGTGCACTTAGCGTGCCCCCACCGGTTTTATGGTTTCATTCGACTTGGTCCGTCCAGGTCGAGTGAAGAAGTTCACAGCATAAAGACTATAGCTGACTGCACGCAGTCGACCATAGTCTCGGGGACTACACCCAGTGGGTGCACTCAGCGTGCCCCCACAAAAATTCAATCGACACACCCACCCAGTGGGTGTATAGATATGGAAATCTCCAGAAGGAAGCAGTTTCAGGTAGCATATCCTAACAAAGCAAGCAGCGATCGACTTACTTGGACATTGCTCGAGAGCTGAACTAGCATCATAGGTCGCTGGCTAGCCTCTCGACCGCTTTCACTTGCTCCATCATGATCCCTGCTGGCGGGCGATGGCCTCCTTAGCAGCACTCACTTGGTCTTCGGGACGTGGTGTATAGCAAAGAGAGATGGTGGATCAGCGATCGGCGAAGTGGGTCGGGCACTTGTCGATGGTACAGCGAAGACACGAAGTCCGAGTGGGGTTGCCTCCTCGAAATCAACGTCTCGGGAATCGCCTTGTTGGAGCAGCCTTGCCAGCAGGCACTCTCTTGTTCTTCCTCTTCCTCTATGGCGCTTCCTCGTCATCATCAGGGAGGTCAATGACGTGAGGCGGAACTACAAGAAAGATTCAAAAGTAAACATGGAAGTCCAACCGACTGAAAACGAAACCTCAGAGATCATACCAAGGTTGGAGGTGGCAGCATCCTCCATTTCCTGATCTTCATGCTTGGCTGAAGTCTCGGAGGTAGCGGCACTGTAGATTTCAAGAATCGGCTGATCAGTCATCAAGTCGACCCAAAGGTCACTCATGTGGAATAAGGAAATACAAGGTTCTGTTTGTTACCCGGAGATGGTGGGGATGACCATCCGCATCTTGGGCAGAGCCTTCGCCGGCTTTGACGACGTTGCTCGAGGTTGCTTCGGCGGTTTCTCAGTCGGCGCAGGGGAAGTTATCCTGGGTCGCTTCGTCGACTGCCCAGTGGGCACAACAACTTTACCGCGCCCGGCCGCCGGGTCATGCGTCGACTTGGACCTTCCCTCCGAGCGAGGAGGATCGACGTTTTCCTCCTCTTCCTCCTCCTCCTCCTCGTCGTCAGAGCTGTCCTCCACCTCATCCTCCTCGCCGTTGGACTCCCGTTCCTCCTGACTTTCAACTCCATTTCTTCTTCTTCTTCGACTGTTTCCTGCGCCCCGTTGGGCATCGAGTACATCTCAGTGGTGACCTAGAAGACAAAAAAACAAGGCGAAAGTCAGTCGACGAATTGGCATCTAAACAGAATGAATGCAGCTGAATCACAGTCGAAGATAAGTGGTTGTACCTTGTCTACTTCGTATGTCTGGTCGAGTGGTGGAATCCTCCTAGCTCCGCGTGGGTTATCTTTGTTTCTTGTGATGGCAGTCATCCATTTCTCCAGCGTGGC